>PVKU01009178.1:0-64706 GCA_004027475.1 Anoura caudifer
GGGCAAGAAGCCAGCACAAGGCAGACTGTAATGTAGAGTCATTTAGCCTTTATTTGTGATGACTTATCTGTCGTGAAAGCTTTTGCAAACTCACTCTGGTGAACTCTTACTCATCCGTCAATGTCCAAGTCAAATATCTCCCCTCCTCCTCGCCTGTGTTTTTCTGGACCTCTTTCTGACAGAGGTAGCCACTCCTCATCTTCATATCGATTATAGCCTGTGTGATACAGTGTTACATTCACTTATTCACATGTATGTTTTCTTTGAGGACAGGAATGCTTAGAGTTCATGTGCAACAAACATCCGTTCACTTTCTTGTCATAACGCAGACAACATGTTTAACCTCAAAGCCATTCTTTGTATAGCATGATCCAGTGGTTCTCAACTGGGGGTAATTGTGCCTCCGGGGGAATATTTGCAACATCTGGAAACATTTTCGGTTGTCATACCCAGGGGAGGAGACACTACTGGCATCCAGGGGGTAGAGGTCAGGGATACTGCTGAACATCCCACAACACACAGTAGGGCTCCCCACAGCAAAGAATTAATCCAGCCCAAAATGCCAGCACTGCTAAGGCTGAGAAAAACCCTGAAATAAACTTAAAACTTCAGCTCACTTCCTCATAAAGTTACTACAAATTCTGGATTACAGAAATAGAAAGTCATGAAAATTTCCAGCACATATGCTGTAAACCTATTTGGAAAGCCAGCACATTCAAGAATTTAATGTAATACAAGACAAGTGAAAATGGTACCGATTCACTGCAGAGATTCCTGACTTAGTTTCAAAAGTGACATGAATATACAATGCTACACAGAGTACTTTCAAAGTTATTTTCTTTCTTTTTAAAAAAAAAGATTTTATTTATTTATCTTTAGAGGGGAAGGGAGAGAGGGAGAGAAATATCAGTGTGTGGTTGCCTCTCATGCATCCCCTGCCGGGAACTGGCCTGCAACCCAGGCATGTGCCCTGACTGGGAATCAAACCGCGATCCTTTGGTTTGCAGGCCCGTGCTCAATCCATTGAGCTTCACTAGCCAGGGCTCAAAGTTATTTTCACTCAGAGATTATTAATTTGACATACGAATGCTATGGAACATATGCAGCAGAAGAAGTATTAAAACAGGTGGGACGTTCTCAACCATACACAAACCAAAGGTGAAATGAAAGCTGCAAACTCGGGACCCTCCCCAAGTGAATGACAGTTGGGATCGAATATAGATTAAAACTGTATTCATTATGAAAGTTGAAGCTGAAACTTTCTCCACTACCATCAGAACTAAATGCCACTATTATATGTAACAGAAAGACTGGGATATTTTCAACCATGTAAACTTAGAAAATTAATTTCTCAAGAAAAATTTGGCCATCAACTATTTAACTGCTTCTAGGAGTTGGAAGTTCTTAGAACAAATCTTTTAAGCTTCCTTACTAACAGGCATCTGCACTCTCTATCTTTGCTTGGTAAATTCTCGCAATAATTGACTCTAAAACTTCCTGCACACCCCTCTGCCTTCATAAACAATACAAACTATATCAAATTTGCTTTTCTGGAATGTCCAGGGTCATCTTAACTACCTGTTGAGAAGGGATGGTGGCTTTGACCCATCATCTCCTGTTATAATTTCAGGGTCACCCATTAAGTCCAGCCTCTTCTCATTTAGCTTTTCTGGAAATCCAATATGAAGTAATTAACCAAAAACCCATTATCTAAACCAGGGGTGTCAAACTCACTTTCACCAGGGGCCACATCAGCCTCAAGGTTGCCTTCAAAGGGCCGAATGTGATTTTAGGACTGTATAAATGTAACTAACTACTCCTTAACAGTTAAGCGAGAGCTCCACACTGCCACTAGGTAGAATCAAGGTGCTGGGCCAGATAAAACAAGGTGGAGGGCTGGATTCAGCCTGCGGACCTTGTGTTTCCCACCTGTGCTCTAAACTAGGGGTAAAGAGGCTGAGTGAATGAATGAATGTTGGGGGAGTGCTATTCACACCAGGCAAAGAGCTTAGTAGCCTGGGAATTCTCACACCTACATATGTTCATTCCTTGGGTTTCTCCTACCCACCCTAACCCCTAACCCTTGTAGTCAAGAACAGGGAGGATGTGATATACGTAAGGAATAAGTCTAAAAATTCTTTTAGAAAAACACAGGCTACATGGACAAAATGAGGAGCACACACGGAGAGTAAATTAAACATGAGCCCCAATCAGTAAAAAATAAGGTCATTAGACTCCCCAGAGTTGAGATCAAGTTCATTACAATATAACGATCACCTTCTATTCCTAAAGTGCAAACAGCTTGAGGAAAAATAACTGAGACTTGAAGATGTTATTTAAAACTCTACAGAAAGTGAGCTCTTAGGCCCTTACAAAACTTTAATTCAGAGGCATTGATTTTTTAAAAACAGGCAACATGTAACAAAGCATCCTGTCCATTTGGCATCTATCTTAACCTTCCCGGAAAAAAAAAAAAAAAAAACACCAATTGAGAGTCTGGGGAATGACTCATACATCAAGGTGACTTTTAACAGTTTATTACACGCTCCCAGGCTAGAATCATCGGGTGAGCCGTCCCTCCTCACACCCAGTATTGTCGCTGACTCTGACGACAGAGACCCGAGTGTCTACGTCAGACTTACAAAACTCAGAACGCCCAGACCGCTCCTTTACACCCATTCAATTTCACCTAGACTAGAGGTTCAACTTGAAGCTCCCAAAATGGTTGACTGAACAAGATGGAAATATTAAAACCTTTATCCAAAGTCAATCTATTACCAGGTCTGCGTTTATTAAATATTGGTAGCACTTGATAAAAGATGAGCTGTACAATAGTATCCAACCCTGAACGATTTTATTCACCTCCTTCACATCCAGGTAGGATTAAAAAGAATCTTTTCAACGCTAGGTCATACATCATTGCCATAGGCACTGAAAAGGCATGTGATATTACTCAACATCCATTCCTGAAAGGGAAAAAAAAGAGAGGGAGAAGAATACTTTTCTAACATAATAATATACCTCAGCATGAAATCAGCATGCTTCACAGAGAAATTCTAGGCAGGAACAAAGTAAGAATGTAATTTATCAACAGTACCATTTAACATGGATCTGGGGATTCCAGTCAATGTAATTACACAAGAAAAAATGTTTAGTGATACAAAAATCAACATAGAAAATAAGTAGCCTTAACAGAGACAAAAAATAACCACTTATAGAATATAACAGAATAAAAGACTTCATTCCTGATGGTCACTAAATAAAAAGTAAAACATCAGGCATAAACTTAACAAGAAATGTACAAGTCTTATATGAAGAAAACTTTAAAACACTCCAAGGCATCACTAAAAAAAGACTTAAAAGACATATTATGTCTCAGGGATAAATTTAACATTATCGAGATGTTACTTATCCCAAAGTTAATCTATAAACTCATTATAATTTTTTTTAAAAAAGGGCTTTGAAGTCTTGTGGGGGAAAATGGCACTGAATGAGCACATTCTAAAATTCATATGGAAAAAAACAACAGGAAAGACTAGCCAAGACGATTCTGAAAATAAAGACAATGAAGAGAGAATGGTCCTATCAAATATTCAAACAATATATTATAAATCTACAATAATTAAAATAGTGTATAACTGACACATTAACAGTGAGTCAAGATCAGCAAAGAACAGAAAGTCCAGAAATAAGACCCAAAATCACTGCATTCAAGAATTTAGAATATCATAGACGTGGCATCTCAAATTAATGAGGAAAATATGCCTTATTCAGTAAATGATGTGGAAAACAAGAGAGTCATCTGAAAAAAAAAAATAAAGCCATACCCCTATCTCTTATTTCATATATATCAGGTTTAACATCAGGATAACATCAGGATAAATTCTAAGTGAACCAAAACCTTAAACATAAAAAAATGAAAGTACCACAGATACCTCACATAGTTTATTCTAAGAAATGTGAAGTGGGAGGGTTTTTCTAACTGTGCCAGAAAGAGCCTGAGAAAGCCAACTACAGAAGTTAAAATTACTGCATGACCGTAAAAAAAAAAAATAAAACATCAAAAACAAAGTCAAATACAAACCACAAAATGTGAAAAACATTGGCAACTCCTATCACAGACACAGAACTCGTTTCCCTAATACATATATAAAACTTCTAATAACAAAAATGAATAATCTAAAGCAGAAGATGGTCAAGTAATGTAAAGACTGTTTTCACAGACAAATATAATGGCTCTTCTATGAATGAAAAAAAGTTCAACTTCTTCACAATGAGAGAGAGATTAAAACTGAACTGAGGAATTATTTTCAAATCTCAGACTGTCAAAAATCCAAAAGCTTAAGAACATACCATACACACTCTCATATTTTGCTGATGGAAGTATTCAATCTTCACGAGGGACAGTTAGGCAACATATATCGGAATAAAAAATGTACATACCCTCTGACTCAACTATTTCCACTCTTAACATTTACTCTGCAGAAATGGTTACATATGCAAGAAATGACATATGTACAGGTACAGTTCTTTATAATAACAAAAGACTGCAATCAACTAAAGGGGCATTAATACGATGAACAAACTACTATAGTACATCCAAAAAATGTACCACTACTCAGTCGTAACAAAAAAATGAGGGGCCTTTTGTCTACTGCTGTGAAATTATCCTAAAAAAATAGTATTAAATGAAAAAATTGCTAATGAGTAAAATAAAAACTGGGGGAAAAGACCCACACTCACATATCTGCTTATATAAGCACTAAATATCACTAGAAGTATACATAAGGAATTGACATTGGCCCTGGCTGGTGTGGCTCAGTAAATTGAGTGCCAGCCTGCAAACAAAAGGGCCGTCGGTTCGATTCCCAGTCAGGGCACATGCCTGCCTGGGTTGCGGGCCAGGTCCCCAGTAGGGCGTACTCAAGAGGCAACCACACATCGATGTTTCTCTCCTTCTCTTTCTCCCTCCCTTTCCTTCTGTCTAAAAATAAATAAATAAATCTTCAAAAAGAAAAAAGAAATTGACAGCACTGGTGGCAATCTTCGGGGGAGTGAGACAATGGGAAAAAGGAAAACAGTGCACTCGTTTGGATTATGACCCACGTGAATGTAATACCTATTAAAAATGAATTCAAATTAAAAATTTTTTAAACCTTAGTAATACTGGAAATATTCCTCATCCCCAACTCCCAAACACTTCATTAAGTTCTGAGGATTGCCTTTCCAAAACATCTCTTACTTACCCGTCTCCTCCCCAACTGTTTGCCATCGTCCAACTTGAACTCCTTAAGCAACTGTCAGGAGCCTCCCAGCTGACCTCAGCGTCCTTCCCTCCCCATTAAGAATGCACCTAACTCCACCGCCAGGTTCCTCCCTAAGAGATCAGCTTCACCTACGTCTGATCAAGCCCTCGCCCTGTGCATCAGAGGGTGTTGACCGCCTACAGAAATGCCACACTCCTCAACTTGCCACATTCAGATCCAAGCTATCCTTCCTGTGAGCGAGAACATTCTGTGCTCATTTCTATTTTTTTTTTTTACTTTTCCAATTATCCTAGAAGTTTCTTAAGGTTCAATTACTGCTGATTTCAAAAAACTCTCAATATGGCATCTTACACAAATAAGGTGCTCAAGAAATATTTTTTAATAAATGTACAAGAATAAATATTAGCTATAATTAACAAAGCATTAAACTAAAAACATGAAATGAAAATGAAAAGCATGGTCTCATTCAAGTAGCTTGAGAAAAAAGAAGCTTAAGAAAGCTAAATACTGTTATTTACCTATGATGAAAGTTTATTCTAAAATAGTCCACTTCACTAGAGTTTTAAGCTTCAAACATGTTCCCACCTCCCTCCTCATCTCCCAACCTCCCACTTTTAGCTTACTTTCCTTCCTTCAAGATGATAGTGCCTCAAATTCAATATCCCAAGTGACCTGACTTGGTTCCTTTCAAACGAGATACAAATGGCCTAAGTATCTTGATGTTGCTTGTTCTGATAATGGCCTTAACAACAATGTAAAAAAAGAAAAACATCACTGTAAGAAGTAATATAATTTATTTCATTGATCTGGGCTTCCGCTTTGCATGATTTAAACTTAATAAACACTTTATCTTTCCAACCCCCTCACCCCAGAAAACCCTTACTGTGTTCTAAATCACATAATATGAAAACAAGGCCAGTCTTTACAGTTCTTATCACTTTTTCTCCTACCTGAATACCATTAAAGGATGTCACATGCTCCCGACATCATAAACAGGCTATTTAACATCTGAGGCCCGGTCAGTGAAATGAGTTGCACAACTTCCTGTGTTGTTATGGTCAGATTATCACCAGAGTGAGCGGCCCCAGCAGACGGGGCCCCAGTCCTGCCATCATTTGGCTCCACGCTGAGGCCCCAGTTAAGTTATCAGGCCCTTGGGCTGCAGAATCAGGAAGTTTGACTCACTTGCTCCATCCCCTTCAACGTCTAACACTCCAATTTTATATTCTGCTAGAGATACGAAATATAATCTACATGTCCTCAAAAAAAATTTTGAAAATTCTTTTATTAGAGAATTTAGCCTAACACTGTTTAAAAAAAAAAAACAACCACACCTGTGAAAATCCAACTTACAAAAGGAGAGTAACCAGGGGAGGTTTGATGTGCAAGCGTTGGAACTTTACAAAAATCAGTCACACAAAGAGCTTCCCTGAGACACTGAGGTGTGGGCTGACACAATATCAACTTTGTGAGGTCAGAAACATGTTAAGTGCCACAATCAAGAGTAAAATCTTTCAAAAAAAGCTAAACATCTCTGATATTATGATGGAAACGAAAGAACATCTGAGTCAATTCACCTACAATTTTGAGAACAATTCTATTGTGTAAAGAGGGCATGAGTAAGCTAATAAAACCATCTCAGTTAAAAAAACAAAAACCAAAAACCTGGCCTATATAAAGTGCTTTGGTAAGAGGAATAAAAAATTATAAACTTAAAAAAAGTAAAAAATTTTTCATGTAAGGGGAAGAGATGAGAATAAAAAAAAAAAAAAGACCAAAATTCAAAACCCTAATTCATCAGAAAATTCATACTTATAGAAAACAGGCAGAATATATGAGTTATCTTTCTATTCGTATTCTTTAAGGCAACATTACCGAAAGGACCTTCTATACAATTTCAAAAACAAAAGTTTCCATGGTCAAAATAAGTTCAATTACTGCTTCTATATCACCCTTGTATACGTTAGGATTGCATTCAGCATATAACAGAAAGTCAACTACTATGGTTTAACCAAATAGGGCTTTGTTTTTTTTTTTCTAGAGCAGTCCAAAGATAGAGAGTCCAAGGCTGGTAGAGTGGCTTCATGAAGTCATCAAGAGCTCCTTAGATCTTTCTCACTTGCACCTCTCAGCATGCGGCTGTTGTTTTCTTGGTGCAAGCTGGCTAGTTCTTTCCGGCAGGAAAAGAGAGGAAAGGGCAATTGGCAAAGGTGTGTGCCAGCCTCCTTAGACCCTGTTTGTCAAGAAACCAATAGCTTTCCTGGAAGCCCCCACCCCATTGAGCCTTAGACTTATATCTCATTGGCCAGGACTGGGTCACTTCGAGTGACAAAGGAGTCTGATGAGGTGAGAATTAACTAGATACATCGTCACCTACAGCAAAATGAGAGCTCTGAGAAGAGAAGCTGAATGTATGGTTAGCCATTTAAAAAGGTCAAAAAATGCACATTTGATATTAAAGGCTCGGAGAAACTGTGCAGTGAGTGAACCTGCTCACCTTTTTAAAACACGGTATTTCCTAAACTCATGTGAACATAAAATTCCTTATTGCCTTTGAACAGCCAGGTGCAACACCATTCGGGGTGACACATCTTAGGAAATACTGCTTTGGGGAGTAAAAGAAGAAAAAAATCTACTCTTAGGGAAGAGTCTGTTTTCCTACTTAGAAAGGGAAAGGGAATACGCTGCATTTAAACAATGGGTCCTGGAAATTACTGAAGCAATAACAGAATCTGATGCATTTTCACATTTTATGTAAAGTCACAATTCCGGCAGACAACACCTTTCCTCCTTCCCCTTTATGCCTTTGTAAGTTGGGCCATGCCCCACTTCCTCTTCATCATCCTTTCTCTCATCTCCAGACTGTTATTTCTTTGTGGGACTCCCCTCCACTCTAACATTTTAATCTGGCCTTTCAATATCCATTCCATGGTTTCTCCAAGATTTCCCCCATCCTTTGGTCCAGCTTCTCATGCTTTGCTTTCTCTTCTCCCACTTTCATACTATACTGCCAAAACACTTGGGGGCCTAGCATTTATTTATTGAGTTGGCCTTTCCTGTATATATTCAATATATATATTTTATCCTCTGCTGAGGACATGTTTCCACTGGTTTTAGAGAAGGAGAGAGAAGGGGAGGGTAGGAGGGAAAGAGAGAGAAAGTGAACTATCAATTCAAGAGAGTAACATTGATCAGTTGTGTCCCAGACATGCCCAAACTGGGGATCAAAGCAGAAACCTATTTACGTGCCCTGGCAGGAATGGACCTCACAACCTTTCGGTGCACAGAAGGATGCTCCAACCAAGCCACATGGCCAGAGCCCTTCCTGTACATTTTTTCCTCAATCTTTTCAACCATTTCAACCATTCTTTGGTACCTCAGATGCCTCATGGAGGATACTGTTAATTCATGGGTATTAGAGACTCCAATATTACTTCTGTGGCAGGAGATGGCACAGGAAGAAACCTGATACTGCTCTGCTGTTGCTGGCCAGCACCTATAGCGTCCTGGTTGCCAGGCAACACCATTTAACATTTAGGTAGCAGCTAGGAATGGTTGGCCAGAAGTGAAATAAGGGCAGGGCCCTCACCGTTGCAATCTAACAAAGAACCTAACACAGGAGGCTAAAAGCAAAGGAAAGCATGCCTCACCCGTGACCCAGTAGTCCTGGTCCTGGTCCTGGTCCTGTAAGGCTGCCAGGCACTGGGAACAACACAGGTAAACTATGATAGTGCAGGGGGAAGCCCTTGAAAGTCTGTGTGTATCATCTACACTAGCTGGGAGAAGGAGAACCTTGAAACTATGTATTCATTCTGAGGCCTGGAAGGGAAAAGGGGAAGAGATCCACTGTGCACAAAGAAAAAACCCATAAAACAACTTTGGTTAACTGTTTGCTTCCGGTCGTGTACAAAATAAACAGAGTCTAGAGCAAGATGAGGATTTGGGCTAACAGACTCCCACCTGGACCTGCATTTAGGCAGTCATGTCTCCATGAAAAGGTTAGCACCACTTTTGCCTGCCAATCAAAATGTAACTGTTCACTCCAACCTCACCAACTACATAAGTCCACAGAACAAAGGACTTGCTCTTGACCTTTTTCTCTTGGCTCAGGGATTTCCTGCCACACGGTGGTAGAAGTTGGGGGCACTCTGGCCACCAGGCCCCTGGCCACCCGTTTTTAGCCCCCAGCCTCTGGCTACGTGGGTGCTGGCCACTGGCCTTTAGCCATCCTTGCTTTTGCTCTCTCATTTACTAATAAACTTTGCCTTGCACGCTAATAGGCTCCCTGACCTGTAATTCTTTACCATGTGGGCAAGAACCAGTTTCTCCGGTAACACTTCCAAGAAGAAATGTTCATATTTTTGTAAAAAATAGGAAAAACAATCAAAACATAACTTTTCATTCTGATACTAAAAGCCTTCAAAAGAAAGCCATTCATCACATCCAGTTCCCTTAAAATATTCATTTCTCTTCATTCACTTTGATAGTTAAAAATGGGGAGCAGGGATCAGAGTACATTTTTCACATTTCCAAGCACCATCCCTTTTCGCAGCACAAATAGGTATCTCCTTGTCAGAATAATCCAATGTCCCCTCACACTTTTTTTTTTTTTTTTTTTGGAAGGAAAGTAAGAAGCTGCCATCTTTTATTTTCTAAGGAAAAACATTAAATAGGTCAAATATATAAAGCTTTCATAAAGAAAGGCAACATCTTCATTTAAGCCAATAAAGGAAAGCGTGTTTTAATTCCCCACTGAAATTCCACGCTCTTTAACAGGAAAGGTTTATTGACTGCTGACATTAAAGAACCAGACATGGCTTATCACGTCATTTTATAAAGGCATTGAATGGAACTGAACCCCACAGGATATCTTACCCTTTTGTTTTCTAGAGACAAAAAAAAAAAAAAAAAAGGCAATTGAGAATAAGCTGTTCTCCAGCAGACAGGCCTCTAGCAAATCAAAGAATCATGAAATATTCAGATGCCATAAAAGGCCTTTCAATGCCAACTCTTGGCTCTATGGGTTCCCCATCCTCCTCAGAGGTTGTCCTCGCTCACAAAGGTCAGGGCACAGCCCACTCGAAGTTAAAAATGTGAACAGCAGCGTCACTTTAGGAGAAAAGACTGGAACCTCCCCACCAGCAGGGGAGCTAAGACAGCCACAGAGCTTCTAACTCTCATCCTGCCTCCCAGCCCAGCTTCAAGCTGAAGTCCTTCCTGCCCCTCCCCCCACCATCCTTTCCCGTAATTTTACACCCACATCCCTATCCTAATCCCCATCCTCCTGTACCTCCATCCTCCTGTGCCCCCTTTCTACTGTACCCCTCGGAACTACTTCACCCTGTACCCTCTCTCCCTGCCTAGGTTGAAACTGGAACTTTTGGTGGAAACGCAGCCTCTTCTCATTCCCCAAAGCCAAAGTAACAGTCCTCCACCCTTGGGTGAAATTTCCAGGTGCCTCCACCAGCCCTTTTCTCCCATTCACTGAAGACCTTGTCACCTGGCTCAGTCTCCTGGGAGACACCAAGTCCGGCTGTCATTTTGAACCACCTTAGAAGTCACCAAGCACACGGCCTAGTCCGTTCCTTGCATTCATTCTGTAACCTCCTTCTCTGCGTTACTGCCTCCCTCTTAAAGGTCCATCTGGACCTTCCCAGAACTGCGCCACCTCTGACAGTACCTCCAAGCATCCCATTCCTCTGCCTTTTATCCTCTATAAACGCCTTCCCCTTCAAATCTTTCTCACAGCTTCTCCCACTACACCAACCCTCCCATCTCACACGGTGCTGTAATTTGCCAAGCCCTCTATTTTCCACTTCTCTGATAGGCCTTTCCCCTCCATCCCTCAACTGCCCACTGGCCAATGATCTCAATTCCCTTGCACTCTCACACACACCCACCCAACCAAACCCAAACCCAAACCCAGGTCCTTCTACCCATCACCTCCTAGGTTTCTCTCCCCAGGGGGCTCAACACCAAGGAGAAAACCACCCATCCACTAAACCTGATGTCGTAAGACTCGTGGTCTCCAATCCCAAGAGGCCCTCAGCGCTGCCCGGCAAACCCACTCAGCTCTTCACCAGCCCTCAAAGGCTATCGCAAACCTCCTCCACTTTCCCCAGGCCTCAGCGCCCATCACCGCCCCCTCCTCTCTCTTCACTCTTAGAAAATGACCTCACCTCCTACTTCACAAATGAAGCAACAATATTTTCAAACTCCTGCTCACACCCCCAAACCACTTTTCTCTGTCTCCTTCCTCCCATCTCAAGCCAACACGCACTCTTGCTCGTGAGTCCACCTACTCCTGACTTCCCAGCCACTGGCTCCACTCAGTTTGCTCGCTCTGACACCCTCGAACCTTCCTCTCTACCAGCTCCAGTCCATCGTTTTAAAGTGCCAAGGCTCTACCATCTTGGAAAAAAACCCTGCTTCCCTTCAAACCTACCGTCTGCTCTAGTACTCTTCTCTTCTTCACAGCCAAGCTTCTTGAGCCGTCTCCCCATCTTCTCTCCCCACGCCTCCAACTCCGTTGCCTTCCCCACGCCTCCAGTGAACTCCCCTGGCGCGGTCACCAGCGCACCAGCACTGTCTGAGCCGCCCAACTCCACGACCCCGCTGCAGATCACGCTTCACCCAGTCCTCTGGAACGTCTCCCTCAGCTCCCTGCTACCACACACACTCCTGGTCTTCCCTCTGTCCAGCTAGCCCGTCTTTATGCCCTGCCCAACACCACTGCTTTTCAAGCCATAAGTCTTCAACCTATGTCAGCAAATCAACTTAGAGCAGGGTCTCTCAACCCTGGCATGACTGATATTGGAGCTGCCCTGTGCTTTATAAGCTGCGTAGCAGCATCCCTCCCTCTACTCACCGGCTACCCCTCATGACAATCAAAAATGTCTCCAGGCATTGTCAAGTTGGCATCGTTCCTGGTTGAGAACCACAGAAAGTCAGGACCAACACATTTTTTAAATGAAATGAAATAATGTAGAAACTACCTGAGCATATCCCCTAAGAAAGGCTAAAGATCCTTCATTAAACTTCGGTCTCTGCCCTGTGTGTATTTGTACACAGGTGTACATGTAGAATATATTTCTTTCTGTGGCTCAGAGCCAAAAAAGCTGTAAATCTCATCGCCTTACATGTTGTTATTCCCAAGGCATAAAACACACACACACACACACACACACACACACACACACACACACTGAACACTCATGTACTCCGGGCTTGCTCACGAAAATGTTATCAACTATCACCCACATGAAGAGCCCTGGTAGCCACCCTTCCCTTCCGAGAGCAAACCGCAACTCTAATTTGGCTTTTTTGCCCCATTTTTACTGTGTGCATGTGGGTCTTTAAACAACATAAAATACTATGTCCAGTTTCACAGGTTTTAAAAGAACATCATGTTATACATACTCTTCTGCCACTTGCTTTTTTCCTGAACATTATGTCTCTGAGATTCATCCCTGTTGGTGCCTGCCATTCCATTCGTTCATTCTTTGGTTAATGGACACTTGGGCTACTTCCATGTCTGTGTGCACATCAGCCATGCTGCTGCAAACCTTCGTGGGCACACGCTCGGGTACAAATGCGTGACAGATCTACTTGGATGTGTGTTCAGGAGTAGAAGTGCTGCCCTCCAATAGAGTGAGGCTATTATTATTATTGCATAAAACAGACTGTTTTCTACAGAGGCTGCACTCACACTATCAGCAGCATATGAGAGCACCCAGGGCTTCGCATCCTTGCCATCACTCACGGCTGAGAAATTTTTGGTTCTTGCCAATCTAAAGGGTGTGGAACAGTGAGCAGTTACGGTTGCAATTGCATTTCTCTCATGACTAGTAAGGTAGACAAAGCCCAATGACTGTGATCACTCGTCTTGTTTCCTCTCTCCGAGGACTCTCATTTTTGCATCTGCCCATTTTCTATCAGATTGTTTACCCTTGTCTTATTGATACGTAATATTTCTTTAATACACTCTGAAACCAAATGCTGCCCTGATGACAATATGTCACATGCACCTGCCCTAGTCCGTGGGTCTTTCTCCCCTCCTTGGAAGCCTCCACACCAACGGCCTTCAGTCTTCTCCACGGTGACCCCTGCCTGCTCCGTACCTGCCGGCCAGCTCTCTCTTCTGGCCTCCGGATTCATGGAGCCAATTGCCTCCTGGCCCCGACTCCTGCCTAAAAGTATCTCAAAGTCAACTGTGCTAAACTAAACCTGTTACCATCCCTCCCAACTGGGCGCCTCCTGCATTCCCTGTCTCGGGGACATACATTGCCATTCATGCTCATATCCAATGATCCCTTTTCTCTTATCTCCGTCTTGTCCATCACCTACTGCTGTTAATCCAGCTTCCTCCTTGAAGGGATGCTTTTCACTGCTCTCCATCTCCAGTGTTAAATTACCTAATTTCTTGACACTTTCACTGTTCAGTTGGATTGTACGCCATGGTCCACCTGCTCTCAGCCCTTTGACTCCAGAACTAGCAACCCCACTATCACATACCCAAGAGAAATGAAAATATAAACCCACAGAAAAGACTTGTAGAAGAATGTTATAGCACCTTTATTCATCAAAGACAAAACCTAAATAACCCAAATGTCCATTAACAGGAGAATGGATACACAAACTGTGGTTCACCCATACAGCGAAATACTACTTAGCAATGAAAAGGAGCTACTACTCACAAATTCAGGGATGTGGATGAGTGTCAAGTTATGTCGATTTTTTAATAAGCCAGATACAACAGAGCACCTACTGTGTATCACCATTCACACAAAATCCCAGAAAGACGAAACCGGAAGTGAAAGCCAGAGAGTGGCTGCAGGGAGGTGGCACAGAGAGGCACAGAGGAACTTTCTGAGGTCGCAGAGACGTTCCGTATCCGGTTTCAGCAGGTGGTGACATGAACGTACACAACTAGCAAAGCTCGTCAACCAAACTGGCTATTGACTGAGATCTGGCCATTTTACTGTATGTAATTATACCTCCAATAGAGTGATTGAGTGATTGTTAAAGCCAACCACAGTACACTTGCTAAAAATGAAATCTGATCAAGTTATTTCCCTACTTAAATTTTTTTCTGAGAGCCCCCTGACTCATGACAAAGGTGTCTGGAATGTCACACCTACCTACCTCTTCACTGTCCTACTCCCACCCCTTCTTCCCTCACCTTCCCTCATGGGCTACGCTGCTCTCGCACTGAAGTTCTTACATCTTCCCAAACAGATGATGTCCTCTCTCACCTCTGGCCACCTCTGCATGGACGGCCTCATGACCATCCCTTGATGTGGCCAACTCCTACTATCTTTCAAGACTCAGTGTGGATGTCACTTCCTCCAGGAAGTCTTCCCAATCCCCAATACAGGGTGAGGTCTCTTCCTTGGGCTCTTGCAACTCCCTGGGCTCCCTGATAACACAACCCCTTTTACTCTGAAATGTTCACGTCTATATGCCCCACCAGAATGTAAACTCCCTGAGGACAGGACACATGAGCTCTTTGCTGCGGAATGTTCTAGGAGTTGAGGATGCCAAGTGCTCAATTAATATTTGTTCAACAGGTGACTGAAATACTCAAAACAATGTTTTCTCCCCGATCTAGACACAGAGAAATGGAAACCTGTAATATCAGTATTTAAGAAGAAATAACTTCAAATGAAAAGGAGGGTAAATATTTTATATTTAATACTTCAGTAACTATATATACACAGGAGACTGTTTTGTATCAAGATCTGCTGCAAACATTAAAAAATAATAATAATAAGACAAACAGATTCGGCTACCTCTCACTCCAAAACTCAAGATAAAAGGAAAATGGAAGTCATTGTGGACAAAGAAGTAAATCTGAGGGAAGCAGGCTACGCAAAGAGAATGAATGAATATAAAAGTGCTCATGTTTTCAGTTGATTTAAGGGGAGCTGAGAATTGATCTACAAAAACCTCTCTGAACAGTGTAAATTCCAGCAGAAGCAGCTAGGAGCCAAGCAATGATCTGGAAACACACCAAGAGTTCAGAAGCATCAAGTCTAGACACCTCCAACTCCCCAGAGAGGGATCTGGCTGCTTGCCTATTGCCAGGATCCCTGCTGACCCCAATTTCTTACTTTCCATAGTCATTTTTAGATGGATTGCTAAGAAGTTAACTTGAAGACAGCCGTTTCAGCCGCCCACCGTCCTTCCCATCTCCGCGGGGCACCGCCTGTCCTTTGGAAGGGAAAGAAAATGGACCAGTGTTAAATTGCAAGCAAAATGATTTCCTCATGGAAGCAGAGAATATTAAGTAAAGCTCTTCCTTAGCACTTCCTGCTGCCAAATGAATTCCCAAAACACAAAGGCGCTGACTGAATTTCTTCAAGTGCTATCTGATTTGCATGAATCCTTTTGAATATTCCAAAACTATTATTGGCTGCTGGCTACCACCAGGGCTTCTCTCTCTTCCTTCTCTTTCCAGTCAAGAACGGCCCAATATTAAAAGTATCACATTTTCCTTTATAAATTCTTTTATACCCTCCCAGGTGCCTCATTAATCCCCTGCTCCACTAGCAATACCTGAGCCTGGCATCTGAAACCTGCAAAACAACACCTGAGGCAAATTTGCAGGGTAAAAGGGAAAGGCGAAAATTGAGAGAAACCATCCAAAAAGGAATCGCCCGCCATTCAAAGCAAACATGTATACATGTTGTGTCACACAGTGTGTGGAAACACACAGCGCAACTGGCTAACGCACACTTTTGTTGCATCTGGAATTTTTTTATTGGGGTAACATACCTAAAACAAAACTTGCCATTTAATCCTTTTTTAGGTGTACAATTCAGTAGCTTTTGTTACATGCACAATGCTATCTAACCATCATTATCTATTTCCAGAACGTTTTATCAACCCAAACAGAAGCTCTAACCGTTAGCTAGACCTCTCCACACCCCCCTGCGCCCAGCCCTCAGCAGCCCCTGGTCTACTTCCTGTCTCTGTGAATTTCATGTAAGTGGACACACATAAAACTTGTCCTTTTGTGATTGGTTCATTTGACTTAGTGTAGTATTTTCAAGGTTCATCCACGTTGCAGCATGTACCAGAACTTCACGCCTTTGGGTGATGAATGATACTCCGTTTCAGGGATACACCACCTTTGGTTTACCCACTCATCTGCTGATGGACACCTGGGTTGTTTCTACTTTTTGGCTCTTGTAAACAGGGCTGCAGTGTACAAGTATCTGTCCAAGTCCCTGGTTTGAATTCTTTGGAGTGTACACCTAGAAGCAGAACTTCTAGGCCATGTAACAGAGTTTTTGATAAAGTACAGGATTTGGGTTTTACCTTGGCTTTTTTAGCTTGCTTTAAGATTTTGAGTCCATTGCCATTCTTTGAAAAATAAGACAGCTTCTCATAAAAATCCGCAGCTCTGGTCTCCCTTGAACCACCTGAGGACCTCAGCACCAGGCCCACATTCACCGCCGAGCGGCGCCATGCCAGGGCTGGAAAGCAGCTGCCCCCCTGTCCCACGTGTAATCTGCACAGTCCCGCCTGCCCCAATGCACAAGACGCATTTGAGGCTGAGGTCGCAGCCCCTGCCCAACACGCCTGCACTGGCGATCCGACACCCTCACTTCTGTAAGGGCCTGGGCCCTGCAAAGCAGCACTGGAGCGTGTGACCCCTGGTCTGACATGAATAATGTGTTTTGCATATAAAATGGTTATTTTTCAAATGTCTGCAAAATCCCATTGCTACTAATAAAACCCAAATAACTTAAAAGCATAACTGAATTCAGAATACCTTTGGCCATTAGATATGTCCTGAAACAAAACGTACTATTAAGGACTGCTGAATGGGGAGGGGGAACTCAAAATTCTCATTTTGCTAATAACAAACATAGGTCCTGGCTGGGTAGCTCAGTTGGTTAGAGTGTCATCTTGATATGCCAACATTGCAGGTTCAATCCCTGGTCAGGGCACATACAAGAATGAACCAAGGAATGCATCAATAAGGGGAACAACAAATCAATGCTTCTCTATCTCTCTTCTCCCCCCTCTCTAAAAATCAATTTAAAATATTAAAACCCACTCCATTAACAATTTTTAAGGTTGTTAGTTGGTTTGCTTTTACTCCATGCCTAATGTGTACAAAATGTTAAGCTTCTACCATCAACACAAAGATGGGCAAGACATGGCCTCAGCCACCACGAGCAGATGGAGGGACCACCCTATAGAAAGTGTGATGACAGAAGGCCAGTTAGGGTCCCATGGTAACTGCCTGGGAGCTGCACACGAGCCTCAGGGGGTGACGCTGGATGCCTTTATCAAAGCACATGGCATCTGCCCTGCTGAGGGGAGAGAACAGAAAGAGCGGGCATAAGATGAGGGTGGACATTGAGGCCGGGCATTAAGTAGAGCTTGGACTGGATCTGAGGTCACAGGAAATCACCTAAGAGCTTTAAGGATGACACACACTTTGGAAAGCCACTATGGAGATGGCATTGAAGATGGCCTAGAAGAGGAGGAGGACAGCGAGGCCAGGAAGAGGACGATTATGGGTGTCCAGGCCAGAGGGAGGAACATCTAGACAAAGGTAAAGGTCAGGGAGGAACAGGTCAGGGAAGCAATTATATAGGGCTCAGTAATTGTTTAAATGTAGGAGAGAGAACAAAACATCAGAATGAGTCACAAAATTTCTGGCTACAGCCACTTGGTGAGTGTCAAAGCCATCTAGCCAAGACAACAAACACCGAGGGGAAGGCAGTAATGGAGGAGTGAGGGTGAATGAGGCAAGGTATAGAGGCCAGGGCCCCATCAGCAGAGTGTGGTGGTCAGGGATCCGGGCATAGCCCCAGCCTGCTTTCCCACTCCCACCTGGGGATGGGGCTGTCCGTGAGCAGCTGGCATGCCCCGAAGGCTGAGGCACCTCCCCCGACCCAACTCACCTGCCCATGGCAGCTTCGACACCACTAAGAGTGAGAAATCCACACGCTGCCTTCCTCAGAGGCAAAACCATGTCTTATCCACTGCCTGCTTGTGGGTAGCTGTCCAAACAAGCAACTCCAGATCCTAGACCAACATCAGAAGTCACCTCTCAGCCCCTGTCGGCCTCTGCACACACCCCTTCCCTCACTCAGTTATCCTTTCAACAAGCACCGAGCCTATACTAGGAGCAGGCATGGTGCTGGGAGGGTTTGTGGAAGTCTAAAGATGAACAATGCATGAAACCAGCCCCCAAAAGAACCTAAGGGGGCAGGAGAGACTCAGATGTAAACAAAGAGCCATAGGCAGAGAAGAGAAACAGAGAGAGAGCCTCCTTGAGTCATGTTCCTTAGAAGAAGAGCCTGGTGTGGGGACTCCTGCACAAATGAGTAATTGAGGAAGTGCTCTCACAAGAAACTTGTAAGAAGGTGAGACGTGGGAAAGGGAAGGAGGAAGGCTGAACAAGGCCAGCCTCTGTCTGATCCCACAGAGAGCTCTGGAGCGGCTTGTACTATAGACTTTGTGCCGCTTGGAGGCAGCCGGCTGGGTTTTATATTCCAATCACTGACATCATGTGAAAAGGGAGAATTTTCCAGCAAAGGACACAAATATACAGAGTTAGCAAATAATCCTGCAACAGTCAAGCCTTACGTGCACTGGCCCAGTAAAGGAGATCTGGGCAAGCCACCAACACCACCTGTTACAGAATCCAGAAATGCGTAAGACAATATCCAGGTAGGGCAAAGAGAGGCGCCACTCATTATGAATCCTGCCATCCTTCCAGCTGCTGGGAATCTGTCCAGGAGGTTAACAACCTCACCTCCACAAGGTGGCTGAGCACCTCGGAAAAGCCTTGAGCAGGCAGTGTGATCTTACAGACCAGGCTGAAAGCTCACTGCCCAGGCACTGGGGCTTAGCGTTCCCTGTTCCCTGGGCTGTGGGCAGTTCCACCTACCTACTGCCCAGGAGCCCTCTGGCCTCAAAGTGAATCTCCGCGACCGCACTTGAGCAATAAAAACAGGCAGTCATCCTCAGCCATTTAACTGACAACATTCTTCCGATTTCTTATGGTGCCTTTTATGCTCACTTTATAAAGTTTCACGTTTTACTTTCCAGATTTCATTGTGTGCGCTCAATGCGCCCCAGGGGTGTGGCTAAGCAGCTTTAATTTTCAAAGAAGTATTTCTCTGCTTTTCCTTTCCACTAAAGCATGGCCAAGAAATTGGAAAAAGCCCTCAAAGCAAAATTTCTGTGCACGTATAAAATCTGGTCCAAGGCGTATAAGCGGAAATTAACTTGAAGAGCACTTTCGGCATCCTGGCTGAAGTCCTCACCACCTATCTGGATGTATTTAGAGGGTACATCTATGGCAATCTAGAGCTAAATAAGTAAATTCCAAAGTAACAAAATTAACCCTTTATTTTTTTAATTTAATCTTTATTGTATATTTTTACATTACCTTTTAGTCCCCTTATACTCCTCTCCCCCCACCATTCACCAAACAGTTGTGCATGTCCATAACAAGATTAACCTTTTAATTAAAGACGATCTGATCATTCAGAGCAGAGTGATCATGGTTAAGGTGCCAGAGAAATCCTCAATCACCAGCCAGATCCAAAGGAAATAAATGCTCAAATCAATTCATTCATAATGAGGATTTAGTCTTTCATTAAACTTACAGATCAAACAAACTCCCAACAATACAAGAGGAGAGTTTGGGGGAGGAAGGAGGTTCCAGGTTGGTCTCTTAACCAAAGCAAACCTGCCTCAATTACCTTTTGTAAAATGCACATGCGAATGATTTCATGAAGAAGCACACCAATGAAATGAAAACACAGGTGACTAAAGGCTAAAATAGCAACAACTTTTACAGAGTAACTTCCATGTGCCCAGAACTGTGCAAGGACCTGGACGCTTACCTTCCTGTCTGTTCTCATGAAAACACTGTCCATACGGGAAATGTAAAAGGGTACTGGACCCCGACCTCACGCCACACACACTGAAGTGCAGATGAATTAAGGACTTCATTGAGAAAGGTAACATGAAACATTCAGCAGGAAACATAGAATATTCTTTCTAGATAACTTCAGAAGAAAATGCTGAAATCCTACAACATTAAAATTTAGGATTTCTTGACCTGAGGCGCAATCTCTGGACTGACTTGGTTTGGGGTCAGAGCTGGTAGCTGCTCTCAGTGAAGAATCTGAGTTGTCAGTCAGGCTGTGGGTTGAAGTAGCAATCTGAGAGTCAGCAATATTTTGAAAGTAGGTCTCCAGGCGAAACCCTACTTCTGTTTGCTTGTGTTGGCTTCCCGGGCATCTGAGATGGGCCTGTCAGGAGAGATAGCTGTTTCTGTCAGTGAGTGGAGGAGCGGCTGTCAGCAGTGGGCAGCATAATAAAGATAGTATGAAAAATAAGTAAGAATTGCCATTTTCCAAAGGCCTCACAGATGAAGAAAAAAAGACAAGTTATGAACTAAGAAAAGACACTTATAACACACATACAACACAGACTAAGTACTCCAAACACATAAAGAACTCATACGAACCCATGTGGAAAACAGAACCTCAAAGATAAGTGGGCAAAAGATACACTGGAATCTTATAAAAGAGGAAGAATGACCTTTAAACAAATGAAGAGCTGCTCCCTTTCTGATAATCAGGGATACACAAGAGAAAACATCAATAACGAGGACTCACGGACGTGGACCACAGTGTGCTGACTGCAGGGGGGAGGGGCGTATAGGGGACTCAATGGTAATAAAAAAATACAACAAATTATTAAATAGAACAAAAAAATCAACAACATAGCTACTTATATCCACTACCTTGGCAAAAGTAAGACGTGTAACAACACCAAATTCCGGCAAAGATGTGGAAGGACGGGAACGCGTCTGCTCTGCTGGCAGGCGTTACACGGGCACACCCACCACGGAAGTCAGGTTACGTCACTTCTTAGCTCCGAGCACCTGGCTACCCTGAAACCCCTAACTCCCACTTTCACACATATTCACAGAGAAACGTTTGCACACCTGCACTGGGGGACACAAACTAGCCATGTGCAGAACAGCATCACTGTTCACAGGAGCAAAAAATGGACGATCTAAACGCCAGTCACTGGGATAAATAATTGGCGGCCCGTGCACACAAAGAAGTGTTTCTACAGCTTTGAAAACAAATGCGCCCCCGTGAAACGGATTGATTCTGAATCTTTGGAAACAAGCTCCAAAGACACAACTGCAGGACACAACACGCAGTATACTTTTTAAAAATATATAAAATTAAACGATAAATTATTTAGAGATATCATATATTATTTATGTTAAATATGGTGCATAAAAGTAATCTATATTATTTATAAAAGAGCTAAGAAATGATGAACTCGAAGCCCAAGAATCATTAATTTGCCTGAAGCCCCTGAAAGAGGAGGAATGGGTACTGAGTTGGCGAAGGACACAGGGAGTGAGCTCCTGTCTTACTACGGTCACATTATCCTTCCTAGACTGAGCAGTCAGCTTACGCCTTCTCAAGTTCTTCATATGCCATATACAATGTGTGTAGGTTTTGTACAAACCAAATATGACATTTCTAAAGATAAGAAAAAAGAATCAGTTCATCTATTCATTGTATGACAGTATGAATTTTCAAAAATGGAAACAATACATAAATTTTTTTAGATTACGTAAAGCAAGTATTTATTATCATTCCCATTTTACTTGTGAGGAAATTGAAGTTTAGAAGGGGAGGGTAACTTTCCTGTATCAGGTTGAGTGGAAGTGACAACACTGGGCTTTTAATTAACTTAAAAATCCATACTTTGAACACATGCTATTCTGTTAAGCGTAACACCTGGGGGCAAAAAACAGAAGTAATTCACAAGATTCTGAAATAATCCAGAAATTATTCACAAAGATAATGCCAAGACCCCTGTGGTGTAGGTGTACAGCTCTTCTTAAAACTCTTCCTACTACCTGTGCCTTCTGTGTGTGGGGGGTTGGGGGGAGATGAGCACTGTTTATTCCAAATGTCTTAGCTGTAAAGTCCTAATTTCATCTGCACCTTCTTAATATAATCACAGTAAACAAAATCTTTTTAAAGTCAATGAAATGTGCAATTTACAGAAAACCTATGACGGAGCATTTTATTTCATTTTACAAATGCAAATAAGGGTCCTGATGCAAAGTGAAAACCCATGCCTTACTGCACAATGGACGGGCTGAGAAATAACCTTCTTCAGTGCAGCGCGTCTGTTCAGGGGATGAAATCACCGGACCCAGGTTCTTCTTCTTTCCTGTTTGCAGCTTCAGAGCTGCTTCTACCCGCACCCCGCCCCACCCAGCCCCAGCCCGCCCCCGGAGCCCATGCTTGCTCTCTCACACCTCCAGGTCTTAACTAGGTGGTATCTACCCCACCCCCATCCAGTGCCCTGGCTGCTCCGGGACAGCACTCACCATGGCACAGCTTACCCACCCATCCACTAAGTCCCTGTGGTGGGAACCCACCAACAATATTCCCCAGGAACTTCTAGCCACAGTACAGCAGATGGAAGCACCAAATGAACGAACACCTGAACGAAGGAATGATCCATTCCACTACAGGAAAGGACAGGGGCAACAGACAATAACGGGAAGAACGAGACATCTGCCATCAGACGGACCTAGGTTAGAATGTCCACTTCGACACCAGTTTGCTCAGTTAAAATAATACATAACCAAAACCTGCCCTGCTTTGGGTGGTTATTAGGATAAGCGGTGGCAATGTGTGTGTGAAAATGAGTCCCAAAAGCATCAAACGGGTGATTTTAAACTGTGGCTGCATATAAGAACCGCCTGGGGCAAGGGGCCCGCATTCTGGCTCAGCTGGTCCAGAGTGGGACCTCGTGGTGGTGTTTCTGTGAAATCTTCCCCAATACTTCTAATACGTAAGCAGGTTCCAGAGCCTCGGCACAGGACAGCAACAAGGAGGAAACTCGCACCTGTGGAGCCTTGCTGTGCCCAACACTCGGGTGACACACAACACGTCATTTAAGGACCTGCCCTCGTAAAGTGGGTACTGCCTCTCAGGCATCAAACAGTGGCCATTCTTTCTCAACACTCTTCTCCCCCCCATGCCCAAACATCTCAATCTCCTTCAAAAAAAGATCTACCTAAACTTTCAGACAGGTCACTAGGTGTGTAAGTCTGTTCTAAAGGGATGAGAGAGCCAGCATGTGAGAGACAGCAGGATGGGGAGGCAGAGAGATGGAGGAGGAGGGAGGGAGGAACACACTACAGGGGGGCGAGAGTGACTCCTTTTTACCCCCGAAAATTCAGCAGTTTCAGAGTCCTGGCTAGTTCAATAACAGAAAAGTTACACAGAAATTGGTTTCCCACTCGAGCTGTTGCAGCTGACTGGTCCTATATTTCTAGCATGTACTCAGCATAACAGAATCCCCAATAATAAAAATCATTAGGAGAAGGCTGGATTCATCCCTTTTATAACCATTCTCCTGCACATAAATCCCTCCTAACACGAGTGCCAAGAGGGAGGAGAAACAGATCAGAAAGATAGTGGCCTTGGACACGATGCCAAAGACCAGCAGAACAAAATGGCCTCTAAGCCCTTTTACCCCTTCCCGTCTGCAAAGAAGCTTTGTGCATTGATACCACTGGGCTGCTAAGGAGAAAGAGGAAACAACGTCCAAGTTCCATGACAAAGACTTAGGGTGCTTACTTCTTCACAGCGACCCAGCATCATTTGAAATCTAGCTGCCTGAGCAATAAAAAGGAACCAGTGACTGATAAGCCATGACTACGTAGATGAATCTCAAAACACTATGCAGAGGGGAGGAAGCCAGGTACTAATAAGTACACGCTGTGTGATTCCATTTATATGAAATGACAGACAAAACTAATTTATGGGGAGAAAAGATCAGGATGGTACTTGTCTGCCATGGGAGGGGCAGGCGCACCAACGAACTTCTGGGGACTGGTAACATTCTACAGCCTGACAGGAGTGGGTGACAGGTGTACGGGGTGGGCAAAACTCAGCAAATGCACATGTGAGATTTCATTGTGAAATTTTATACCCGGAGAAAAACTGCAAACAAATATTCTTAAAGATGTGTTAATGGCATGCTTGCTAAAATATTTACCAGGAAGTGTACTGATGTTGGCAATTTATTTTGAAATGTATAAAGAAGTAAAATGGGTTAATGGATAGATAAATGGAATGATGTATAGCAAAGCAAGAATAATAGAATGTTAATTTGTAGAGTGCAGGTGAGAGATATATGTTTGTTCACCACATAGTCCTTTCAACTTTCTTGTATGTTTAAAATTTTTCATAATAAAATTTTCAGGGAACAATGGGGAAAGTCAGGCATACAGGGAGTGGGAAAGGTGAGCTAATTGCTCAGAAAAAGCACAGAAGCTACTGTGTGCCCTAGGGTTTAAGGCAGCTGCTCAAACAAAAGGAAATGAGAAAGTTGAGCATAATAGTAGTAATTATTGGGCAACTAACACACATTAGAGGTGTACGTTAGATAGTCATGTTATCTGACTTTACCAGCACAATCTCCCTGCAAGGCAGGCATATCATACTTTTTTAGATAAGCAGACTGAAACTCAGAATAGTGTAATACCTTATCTGTGGTTACAAAAACTGGAAATTGAGACTTGAAAATGAGGTTCTGCCAGCCTCAAAATTCCAATGCTACATTGGAAAAAGCATCATGAGTCCAGCACTTCTCTCTAACTAAGGTTAGAACCAAGCCAAGGGCATAGCAGCCACTGCTATACAGCATTGCCGCCTGTCACACAGTGGGCAGTCACCCTCCTGGTAATAGCACTGACAGGTGCATTGGATGACACTCACTTAATTCTTCTAAAAGCCTTCATGAGTCAGTCTCCTACAAGCAGCCGTCTACCCTGTGCTCTTTTTACTTCAAGAATCAACCCACCAGAGGTTTAGCCATTGTCTCTCTTCGCATACCCTTGGTCACAAATATTGCAAAGTGGCTCATTCAGCACCATCCAACAGTTTTCAAGACCACCCACCTTTCTGGTCTACAGAGGCTAGAAAGCTAAACACTTCTTCAGTGACTCCCTTGCAGCTAGAGTCTCCAAAGCAGACACACTCTTGCAGCAGAAGGTATGTTTGATTCCTTGGAGACCCTGTAGTAGAGGTTTCAGTTTCTGCCTCCACTGTGACAGGTACTGGGGCAGAAATGAATTAGAACCACATTATGGTTGGGAATTGGTTGGAGACAGCTGTGTTATTACTGAACAGCTAACACTGAATCTCTGCTCTCCCAGAAATACTATAAAACTCTCTAATAAATCTCCCATTGCTTGAACATCTTAGAAGGAATCTACTGTTTGCAACTAAGATCTTAGGCAGCATACCCTCTGAACAGCTCTGAGCCCACCTCCTAGGTTATGAGCCTACACAACTTCCTGTCAGACAATGGAAGTCTCTAGTATAGGACATAAACTTCCTACTGTCCATACTGGAGGGGGAACAGGGGAGAAAAAGAGTCATTGAGAGAATATATTGCACCTTCTATCATACACAAGGCCTCCAAGAAAAACAAACCTAGAACAGCCTTTCAAATGTCCCAGTTAACAGGGACAAGAAAGCACATGAAAGTGAGGGCCTTTCAAGGACCCTTGCTTTGAAGCCTAGAATGGGAATTGGAATAAAGCGAGTCAACTTTGGAGGCCAACTTCATGTCAGGATGATCCCAGTCAAAAGCCATGCTGGCATGGCGGGCTGGGGACTGCCTAATAATGTACAAAGGGCGGGTGGGGCGGGGGAAAGTGCTGGTGGGAAAATGGAGACAACTGTATTCAAACATTAACAAAATAAATAAATAAAATAAGTAAATAATGTACAAAGGCACGACTTTTATTTTAACTATCACCACTTACACAGAAAAATAAACATTTGTGTTCCCTCCAAAGAAATACCCTTAGACACCCCTGCCTTATTTTTATTACGCCCACCCTTTAGCTCGGTTGAGACAAATCCGTCGGCTCTGAGCACGGTTACGAAATCTGGAAACAGCTGAACGCAACTCAGAGCCCCAGGCAGCAGCCGAGGTGAGGGAGCCGTGCTGGCTAACCCTGCTTTTAGTCAAACATGAGGTAAGACTGACTACAAAGCAGGCAAACCTCTTTTCCGCTGCAGCTTGGAACTTATTCTGAAGGCAATTCCAAAAAAAGGAACTTCCAAATAATTTGAGCAATGGTACAATGGTTGTTTACAAAAAAAAAATCTTGCTATTCTTAAATATCCAAATTTGGAAATTCCTGTTACCAAATACATCATTAATAATGATGTAGTGATGTATTAATGTGTATTACATCATTGCAATACATCATTAAATACATCATTACAGTCACATCGTGTAGAATGAGGCTGAAGTGTGGTCATTTGTTTCTTGGTTTATTGTGTGTACACCAACTATGCAGGGAGAAAGCATTTTAAATCTGTAACGGTCTAGCCTTCGCGGACACTGGCAAAGGTGCAGTAACTGTCATGCCGCCAGGAAACCCTAGGGACCACGAAGTTAACTAAGAGTTAAAGTGTGACTTTGGTGCTCAATAGCCATTGCCTAATTTACTTTAGCCCTGGCCTGATTTCTCCCCATAGTTGGTCCGCTGGGTATTGCTACTTTGAAGGACTTAAGTGAAGAGTGAATTTTAGCCCTTTTACTGAAAAACTCAACAACATAGAAATTGACACTGCTCCTCACCAGCCAGTCCTTAAAAATACTCTCTCTGCCAAATCTAATTTACTTCTTTTAGGCTTCGCTAGATCCCAGTGTACTAACAACTACCACATATGTGGGTGTATTCTGCTCTTTACCAATAACAACTGGTTATTATTAAAAATACGAACACATTGGGACTTTGCAGAAGTACACGTACAAGAGGACAGGACTCAAAAGAAATGCACAAAAATTAACGCGCAGTGGTATTAAGAGTGGTGGGACTAGGGGCCATTTTTTCCCAAAGGAAACTTTTATTTTTGTTATACCAACTGAAAAGTAATTGAAAAATCATACAAAAGCATTTTGCCTACCATGGATGCCAAATCTCAACCGAGGTGTTTGTGTTTCTAGGGTTCAGTTCTCTTCTCCATCCCCCTCAGAAGCCAAGGGAGTGTCAGGGTTGTTTCTCAAAAAGCCGCTACACCAGGGATCAGCAAACAACGGCCCATGGGCCAAGTCCCACCCACCACTGTTCCTGTAAATAAAGTTTTATTGGAACACAGCCATGCCGACTTGCTTACATACTGCCACGTGACAAAAACAGAATTGAAATTATTTACCATCTGACCTTTCATGAAAAAGTTCACTAACCCCTGCACGAAACCCAAAGAGTTAAGGTCTACTGCAGCTCATGGAGAGCTCACTAACTCCCCAGGGGAAGTGTCCCCCCAAGGTCAAATGCCATCTCCAGAGGGCCAGGGCCCTAAAAGACATTCAGTAACTGTGGCCCAGAATAGCAGTCCCTCAAGAGTGGAGGAGCATGCAAGGGAAATGAACAGCAGCACTGGCCCGCAAGCCCAGGACCAGGCTAGAACTATCCTCAAGCAATTGAAGAAATGTTCTCTCCTGAAGAAATGCTGAGAAACAGCCCACAGAGAAAAGCCCCAAATTTTTAATGGAGACTAATCAAATTCAGCAAGGTACCTTCCTAAATTTACACGTGTATCTTCTACGTAAGCAGCACCATACGCAGTGTGCTCGCTAATACAGATCAGAATCAGTCCTGAAGGCTGGTTCTTTGTTCATAATCTGGAAAGTGAAAGCAACTTTGGCTACTGGAAGCTCCTATGAAACCCAGTTCTCTTTGCTATATATTGGAGGAAATTAGCATCAGACTCAGATAAAATCTCCTAAACACAATCTTTTAATACACTAGGTACACGGGGTTCAAGAAAGCTCTCAGCACATTTTGAAGTTTGTCTCATTCACTCAAAGCAGCTAAGAAATAAACCAGAACATCCAATGAGTCTCAGGGCATTGGCCAGATAATGAGGAGCCAGCGGGTATTCTTTGCAATTTAACAAAACCTCAGTGCAGGAAGACCGGATTTAGCAACACTTCTCTGGAGTTTTTCCAGAACTGAAGAACAGAGATCCAGTTTCTTGTTCCAACTCTGCCACAGACTCAGAGTAGAACTTTGAATTAAACATCATCTCTTTGGGACAATTTCCTCACCTGTGAACTGAGGACGGGACAAGTTCATCAAAGGGCCTTTTATTTGTTTTGGAAAATGCTTCCCAAAAAAGGGATATAGGTTAAATGTCTGGACGATTCCTGAATTGTGATATGTCTTCCCAGGGCTACTTTTTTTTTTTTTAAACAATTTTTTAAAGATTTTACTTATTTATTTTTAGAGAAAGGGGAAAGGGAGGAAGAAAGAGTGGGAGAGAAACATCGATGTGTGGTTGCCTGTTATGTGCCCCCCACTGGGGACCTGGCCCACAACCCAGGCATGTGCCCTGACTGGGAATCAAGCCAGCAGACCCCTTGGTTTGCAGGCCTGCGCTCAATCCGCTGAGCCACACCATTCAGGGCTTCCCAGGGCTACTTAACATCAGCTTCTCTCAAATGCAGAGTATGAATCTACCTGTCAGTTAAGAAAAATAAAAACCCTCCCTCCTGAGGCCTGATGGGTTCTGCTGTTAAACTGTTCTTTCAAACTTTCCCAGAACAGAGAGAACCCTCTTTGCTCTGTGCTGAAATGTTTTAAGAAATTTCATACCAAAAAGCTTCCATGAGCAATAAATTCCTCAAGCCTTAAGAATCCTGCCCGTAGGAAGCCTCACAGGTCCCTTCCCGAAGTTGTTTTTGGGTTTTATCAACCTCCTAAGCACCTGCAGCCCAGACGCCAGAGGGACCCCACAAAATCAGGCTGGCACCAGCCACACCAGGCGTATCCTTCAGACCCTCAGCTACACTCACCACGTTCATTAACACAATGTAAAATTAAACAATCAGAACCCCTACATTCAATTCACATTCAAGATTACGAGAGCATTTGCATCAATTGGGATTATAAACAGACCACGGAAATGAAATGCAACAGGGGAAATCAGCTGAAATAGTCTGTTGTCTGGCCGGATTCCTTACTCAGCTCCAACTGACCCACATGAGAGAGCAAGGCCGGAATGGACAGCGTAAGGGTAGAAGGTAGTTTACACAAGGCAGGTCCTCCCCGGCTTCACACCATCGATTTCCATGTAAAGATGGGAATTACTCCTGGCCCCCCCTCCCTTTTCACTGCTCAGACACCCAATGAGCATCTCCGAGCCTTCCCGAGTTCCTGGAAGCTGTCACAAGAGACTGTGTGACCCACTTCTCCCCCTACAAGCATCAGCCACACATTACCTAGGCCTCCCACTCCACCCCACAGTCTGCCCGTACTGCTCACCACCTGGGAGAGAGTTCACCTGCTCTTTTTTGCATGACCCACCCTCTATGATCCTTACTCCTCCTTTCGAAAAGAAAAGGTCCAAGAAACTTACCCGTGAAGAGTGGAACACAACCTGCCTGTACACAAAGCTACCTGGAAATTGGTTGTAAACCACCTCCTGGCTCATAAACGCCCTGAGACACCTCCCTCTGCTGATCCTGAAGCAAGGAGCCAGAGCTTTACTTTTTTATTTGCCAGAGCCGCTTAATCTTATTTTATTTTTAACCCTCACCTGAGGACATGTTTCTATTGATTTTTAGAGAGAGACAGAAACAACGATGTAAGAAACATAGATGGGGCGCCTCCTATATGCATCCCAGCTGGGGATCGAACCTGAAACCTAGGCATGTGCCATGACCAAAATCAGGAATGGAACAGGCAACCCTTCTGTGCAGGGACCGACACTCCAACCAACTGAGCCACGTGGCCAGGGCGGCCAGAACCCTTTCAGAATCATGCGGACCTTGCCCCTAAAGACTTCTAAGCAAGTCTACAATAAAGCAAAATTCTGATGCTGGGCAAATCCACTCATTGGCTTGACCAGCACACACTGGGTACCTGCTAAACGTGTGTGAACCTCCTGGCTGCTTTCCTGGCACAACTGCAGCATGAGCCCTGAAACAGGATGATGATCTGCACTGGCCAGGAAGCCAGGGAAGCTTCTAGAGAAAAGTGACCCTGACAGCTCAGAAGGCTAGCATCTCTGAATTCTATTTTAGCAGGCAGAGGCTATTTTTATAACTTTATATGTAATAAAAGAGGCTGGGGGAAGGGAAGGGGTATATGGGAACTCTGTAATTTGCTGTGAGCCTAAACTACTCTAAAAAACATAGTCTATTTTTAAAGAGAAGGAGAGAGAGAAACCTAATAATGTTTTGAGGGAACTCAGCAGTTTTTGATGTCTTCTCTTTCTCTTTAGTGTTTCCTGAGTTTTCCAAGTTTTCTATAAGGAACATGAAGTAATATCTCTAGTAACCAGGAAAAGTAAGTCATTAAAACAGAGAACAACCCCAAAAAAGGCAGCTATGGTATTTATATTTCGTAAAAAAGACACAAAAGTCATCAAAATACACACCGAACACAGGTACATTTGTCTGTTAATTATGCCTTCCTAAAGTTAATTTTAAGAAGTTTTTAGAAAGCCTTAGAGTTCTTACATATCATTTTAAATAGTATATATTGTAGTGTGTAAGTTATCATCTGTAGGGAAAGTTAATTTGTGTAAACTGGCAGCAGGGGTTCCTGTTAAATTTCTAAGCGTTCCTTTTCAAGATAATTAGTTAAAGTAGATTCTCTAATTTCAGTGCCATGAGTTTCAGACTTGGGGTCCTGCAGCCTACTAAAGGCAGTGATTATAATCCTGCAGAATAAATGGGTTGCTAAGCAAGTAATAATAATAATAATAATAAAAGTCACTGCCCACTGGGCACAGAGCCTCAGCTGGGGATGAGGACAAAGCTCCAGAGACACGTGCTGCTGGTGGTGGTGGCCAGACAGTGTGTCTGTGCTCGATGCCTCTGGACTGTACACTTAAAAATGGTAAAAACAGTAAATGTTACATTGTGTATATTTTAGCATAATAAAAGTAACTTGAGCTGCTTCCTACCTAAACACTTCTTTTTTTTTCTTTCTTTTTTTTTTTTTTTGAGATTTTCTACCTTTTAAATCAGAACCAATAAAGGAGAAATGTCACACACGCTCCGCCCGATCCCTCAGGGTGACGAAGTAGGGTGTTGATCTCGTCCATTACACCAGCCACCATTCAAGGTCCCGGAGACAAAGCTTTTCCACTTGGGGATTTTCACAGCGTCCACAGAAGCACAGAAAGGCACGTCTGGGGAAAGACATCTCAACCGGCCAGGCGCAAGGCACTTGGGCAGTGGGCAAAGCTGACTCCCCCATTACTGCTGCTCTGATTTTGTTCCTTCAAACCAATATTTACGGAGCATCTCCTATGGGCTGGGCACTGTGCCAGGCTTAGGTCGAACACCTGCTCTCCTGCAACTTGCAACATAATGGCTTGCTTTCAGTCACATCATGTACTTGCAACTTCAAATAACATCACAGAACCTGATGTGACTTGTGTCTTTCAAAGGAGCACTGTGTCTTCTTGCTTCCTTCTTGTTTTGCCTTTGTCTTTGCACTTTGAAATTCTCCAAACTTACACAAGAGTTGCAAGAACATCACAAAGAACTCCTGTTTGGGCACATCGACTTTATCATGTACGGGGCTCTGTCCACTGCCCTTCTCCCCTGCCTTGCCTCCCCTCCATCCACATCCACCCAGCTCCTTCTTCCTCCTCTCCCCACTCCCTCTCCCTCTCTACTTGCATAAAGTTTTTCTGGAACCATTTGTGAGTCATAGGCATCTTTTATCCCTAAACATCCCGTTAGGTATTTTCCAAGAACAAGGACATTCTCTTATATAACCACAGTCCAATGATCAACTTCTGGAAGTTTAACACTGACTCCACAGTATTGCCCAATATACAGTCCACACTCAAATGCTGCCGACTGCCCAAAGGATGAGAGAAGAGGCGGTGCACAGGGTTCTAAGATACCAGCCTGCAGGCTCCGCCTTGGCCACCACGTGGACTGACAGCACCCGAGGAGACTCATCTTACTGCACTGCTTTTCACAGGACTCCAGGCAGAAGGAAAGTCTCATTATTTTTAAACTCCTTCCTCTATCGTCTTAATGAAGCTCTCTGACAGGAATAACTGCCTCACATTTAACCTGACTTCTCCAGGATATGACTGACTTCTGTTTCCTTTTGTTGCAGTCACTAAAAACTGTGGATAAAAATATTTCCCAGTAATAAAATTCAGTGGCACCACTCTCCACCCACTCTCAATTGGAAATTGCTCAAATCCTGGAAGCTCCTGTGCTCGGCATCTCTTTCAGCCCCGAAGGAGCATTTTCAGACAATTATTTCCCTCAGCAACCCCTCGACTGAAATTAATAAAAGAGATTGACTGGATGTCCATTTATATGCTCCATCTCTATCTGTGCTTTATACATAATAAGAGGAAGACATTTTCACCACCACTCCAGGAACCAACTTTTTATTGCCCCCCTTAGAATGCATGAAGGTCATTCACACCTGGGCAGCGGGAGGGGGGAGGGGGGCGAGGGGATGCCAAAAGAGAGCAAGGTGTTACCTGGATGAGCGGAGACCAGACCCCCACCCTGCCTGTTCAGTCCAGGATCCTCAGCTGGGTTAGGTCTAACCAAAGACCCAAAGCTTCTAATTGGCCCTTCTTCTACAGCTGTAGTCTAGGGTCCACCCTGCCCCTATGACAGGCTCAAAGTATTAATGGAAGATTTGCATATTTAAATCTAGAGTGGAGGTTTAAAGGGATACAGACTACTTTAAAAGGGGGTGGGTAAGACTGGGCTGCCCACAGTCCCTTCTGCAGCCGTCCCTGCAGTGACCCTGTCACTTCAGCTCTCTTCACCAGTGAGCAGCGCTCTCAGAACTTCCTGGTGGCCCTTCACCTACTCATTAGAACCAACATGCACCGTGTTTTGCCGTGTATAATGTGCACTTTTTTGCCCACATTTGTGAGGGAAAAATAAGGGTGCACATTATACATGGTTATAATGATTGCATACCATGGGTACAGTAAGGGGTATAATAATCCCATGAACAATGCACACAAAAATGTAGGTGGGCATTACGCACGGCAAAATATAGCATTTCTTTATATCAATGTTCATTTGATGAGGTCATCAAAATAATTACACTAAGTCTGAATTGGAGTGAGCTAAGTTGTTGTGCAGGTGGCTGATTTTCAGGTGTTTAAATAAGAGCAGGCAGTCAGGGAGGCATCTCAGGAAATGAAATTAACAGCACCCTGTCTTATCATATTTGTGTGCTTTCCCCAAAAAACAAAAGAACAAATAGTTCCTGTGATTTTATGCAGGTGATATTCAAGGAAATTAAATATAAAAATAAGGCAATCTGTGAAAGGACACAAATTCAGAGGAAAATCTGAATATATGTGACTTATTATGAGCTGGGGCTGTACGTTTCATTCTAGACCAGAGTTCCAAAATTATAAAAATCAACCAGGGTACAGAAGAACTGAACAGTAAAATCAACAAACAGGATCTAACTGACATTTATAGAACAAGTCTCCCAATGACCACAGAATACATCTTTTCAAGCATGCATGGACCTTCATGGAGAGAGAACATATCCGAGGTCATAAAACAACCCATAACAAAACACTTCTGTGTACAAATCAACAAATGTTTTTTACAAGCGATTTTGAAACAAGCGTGACCACAATTCTAGATAATAGAATTACATAATAAAGTTGGAGGTTTAAAGTGCTTATTAACGATAATCTAGTCCAATTTTTTAGAGTTAGAATAAGAGGGGACAAGCAATGTTTCCCGTTTCATCCCATTTACAGACGAAAATATCAGCTGGCATTCATATAAAATGAAATGACCAAATAGGGAAGGGATAAATACACAAATCTCCCAAGCCTGTGCTTAAAAGCCCTTTTTTTTTTCCCATAAGCTGCAAATATACCAGCTTTACCTAGTTTAATGGACAGTGGCTCACAGGCACCAACAAATTCAATCAACCGCCCCCCTGTAGTCAGTATCTGGAATTGTCTAACAATCACTTTTCCACACCTGGGGCATCTCCAAACCGGTCTAGATGAAACCTACAGTTTGGACACCTCTGTGGTCAGTGTAGAAGACTGGAATTAAGGCAAATGACAATTTGCATTAATATATGCTGCAGTCAGCCAGGAAGTATTATTACATGCTCCATAGCCATTTTGTAAAATAAGCCAAAGGAATTTTGTATATATTTTTTTAATTTTATTTGTTTATTTAGAGAGAAGGGAAGGAAAGAAGAAAGAGAGAAACATCAGTATGTGGTTGCCTCTCACATGCCCCCTACTGGGGACCTGGCCTGCAACCCAGGCATTTGCCCTGACTGGGAATCGAACCGGCGACCCTTTGGTTTGCAGCCTATGCTCAATCCACTGAGCTACACCAGCCAGGGCAAATTTTGTATACTTTTTAATATAATTTCAAATTTACAGAAAAGTTATACGAATAACACAAATAAGTACGTATCACTAAAGAACTATTAACATTTTACCGTGGTTGCTTTATCATTTTCTCTTCCCTCTATAATATTTTTGTGGAACCCTTTGGAAGCTGCCAACATAATGCCCCATTTACCCTGAAAAACTTCAGTGTACAAATATTAAAATCAAATTAGTTAACATGAATACAGTACCATTCTCTACAGATCTTTTACAAATTTTCCAATGATCATAATAATGTCATTTATAGGAAAAGAAAATATCAGATCACAAGTAGCATTTAGTTTTTTACAAAATGCATATTTTGTATGTCATGCTGCAAAGGAATTTAGAGTTTCAAACTAAGACACAAAGCAAAAACAAATAAGGAAACAAACAAAACAAAAACACTAAAAATACCAGTAACTGCCACAATACTGGAGAGGAAGCGGAAGCAGGCTTTTAGATAAACAGAAATTCAGACGATCCTACGAAATGAACAATTGCAATTTAGTCTCTTCCAGGTGAGGTCATGCTTTACGTTCGCACAAAAACACTCCTGCATCCAGACTTAATCTTTATTTCATAGACACAAGTTCAGTCCTCTTCCTTCAAGACAAAGATTTTTGTCTCCCCCCATAAAAAAGACCTATTTTGCTATTCAACATGAGGAAAAAAAACCTGTTGAGTTTTGGCTTTTAATACTATTTTCCTGAGTTTCACATGACTCTGAAGGAATCATGAAAACTGATATCTGACAGAAAAATATCAGTAACAGGAAACTCAAAATTGACTAAGTGACTATAACAGTCTGACAACTCACTTTGAGCCAAGATCTCCACTGCAGACTTCTCATAAAAAAAATAAAAATAAAAATAATAAAGGCCCACATGAGCCAATAAGAATTACCACAAATTATTTCGCTAGTGCAAAGAGTAGCATAACTACCTGCTGTATAGTAAATGCACAACAGTACTCTCTCAACAGCACTTACCGCAACAAACCGGCCTTTTTGTCCCGTTCAACTTTTTAGGGACCAATCCATGCACTCCATGAGTCAGCTGGAATATGCACACTAAAAAGTTCTATGCCAAGGGGGCCGCAAAGCCCATTTTTAAGGTATGAGTAACAGGGTGAAACTCAGATGCACAAGAATCCCCAAAGCAAAGGTCAGTCAAACCATGTGACCCCCATTTCAGCCAAAGTCCACACACTACGCTTAATGAATTAGGAGGCCTGCATGAATATCAAGATACATCTGTTGTCAGTGCTTACAAACAGTCACAGGGCCAAAGAGCCACCTCACCCAGCCCTAAAAGCCCAAGTGGGAAAAAGAAAGGACAATACAGACAAGGAAAGTAATTACTAAGGACAAGTTCCCAGGTGGAAAGGGGCAAGGCTGACAAAGCACTAAGCACAGCCCCGAAACGGTGACGATGTCTGACCAGGAAGGAACCCCCAGACATCCACTGCTCACAGAGATTTTCTCATCTACAAAATCACTCATGAAAACACAGGGCTCTTTCTTTGGGAAGGCCACAGGGAAGAAAGAGAGAGAGATAAACAAAATAATGATTATCCTGCACTGGAATGAGCTGCTACTGGCTTACCCTGAGGCAAAACCCTCCGTAAAATGAGGGTATGGAAAATCTCCAAGTTTTTTCCAGACTAGTGGGAAGAAAACATGCTTTGGAATCAGGCAAATCCTGGCTCTGCAACTTACTAACTGTGCAACTCGTGTCACTCTATGGCTCAGTTACTTCACCTTTAAAACAAGATTCTACCTGCATGAGTTAAGGTTAGATTTGGCTGTGAATAGTGGCTTTAAAAAAAGGCCTACTACCCTCATCATGGAAAATTCCAGAGGCTGGCAGCCCAGGATTTGTGAGGTGGTTGTTCTGCTCAACGAAGTCCTCAGAGGCTCAAGATGGCTGCTGAAATTCCAGCCATCAAGTCTATATTCCAGTTTGGGCCATATGTCTGGTATTCCAAAAGGAAAGAAAAAAGAAGAAAGGGTACAAAGAAGGTTCCAGGACACTAGTATGTGACAACTCTGCTTCTATCCAGAATATAATCACATGGCCATCCCTAGCTGCAAGGGAGAGAAGGAGTACACACACAGTTTTATCTGGGACAACCCTGTGTCCAGCTGAAAACTGGGGTCCTGTGACTATATTAGAAAGGGAAAGTAGGTAGATCTGCAACACCTCCCATCTCATTTTAACGATTAAACTGGACAATATATGTAAAGGGCCTGATGCTTCCTGGGCCCACAAATGTATCTCTTCTCCTCTGGTAACACTGACATCTTAGGTCTGTGGTCTCAGCATCTTAAGACAACCTTCCTAAAGTAGCCTTTTACAGCCTTGTCTACCTGTTACAATCTCATCTCTGGCCACACTCCACACACAACCTGCATTCCAGCCATACCAAGCCAATCTCCTCCTTTCCCGCCTCGTCCAGACCTTTGTCCTCACAGAGCCTTCCACCAGGAACGCCATCCCAGGTTCTGGTCTGCGTGATGAAACGTTCTCTTCAACACTCCAGCTCTTCCATCACCTGGGACTTTTCCCTCTTTGTTGCCCCCAAACAGAGTTGGTGTTCTCCCTCCCACGTGCTTCCTTGACAGGAGCCCCTCCCTTCATCATAACACATGACAGCAGCTTGCATCTAGTAAATGCTTTCTGTTTCATTCACTGTCGCAAGCCCTTTATACACAGTTTCTCAGTTGATTCCAACAACCCCACGACATGGACACTATCTTACCCCCATTTCACAGACAAAGAAACTGAGGTTCAGAGAGGCTGAAGAGCTGTGCCAGGTCACACAGAGAGTAAAGCGCAGAGCCGGGACTCAGCACAGCGCTGGACCGAAGAATGGGTACTCTTAGCAACCACTCTAGGCTGCCTTGACTACTGATTGAGATGTCTGGGTGTCATTTCAGGCCAGGGATGGTCAAACTACAGCCCATGGACTACATCCAGCCCACCACCTGCTTCTGTAAATAAAAGTTTTATTGGAACACAGGCGCACACACTTGTTTACAATGGGAGAGTTGAGTAATGCCCACGGAGGCTCTAGCCCACAAAGCCTAAAATATTAACTGCCTGGTCCTTTACGGGAAAAGTTTGCTCAGCCCTGTTGTCGTCTGTCAGCTCCTTCCTCGGGGCCTGAGGTTTCTGTTCCGGGCCTCCCGCACCTCACAGGGCATTCGGCATGTACGCAAAAAGCGCTCAGGCACATATATGGGCCCCAAGCATCCCGCCAGGCCAGGTCACACATGAACAGGAGGGTGCGTGGGGGCTGATGCTGCCAGCTCACTCAGGACCCAGAAAGCTTCCCAATTCTGCCCAGACTCTACCAAACAAACAAAAGACCGAGTAGAGGGTCCTTCGTATCTGTCACATAATACACTCACCTCCCCTGAACAAGGGGCCTGGGCAGAGCCCCTGGTCCCACTGCACGTAGGGAGAGCCTGATTTCCGTTAGTTCCTAGGGGGCTCCCCAATCGCACACACCAGCCTCTTCTCAGTGTTCACCGGTCACGTGATGGGCATTGCAGAGAAACACGTCCTGGAGAAGAGTTATTAACAACCGATGCGCGCCACCTTTCAACGTGTTACGTTCTCACCAAAATATTTATAGAAAGGGACCAAACCACATAAAAACATAAATATCCTCTAAAAACCACAGCACAACATGCAAAAGTTAAAATGCCTCCATCGCCCTTCAGAGAACAGCCTTGCAATCAGACAGTATCATGTTCCCTAATTTTGTCATTATTGCTATCACTGCATAAGGGACAAATAAAGCACTTTCCTTCTGGGCTGTGACCACATTCAATCCAGTATGGGTTATCAAAAATCAAATTCCAGATGGTTCTCTTTTTAATTCTGTCTTGGCCTGGCCACAACTCACACCAGCCAGGAGCCAGGCAGAGCAGAGAATGCCTCCCACGTTTCCGGCGCCATCATTTCAATCCTCCTTCCAGGACACAAAGGCCCGCATCTCGCCTTTCTTCCCAGAGATCTCAAACAACTGACCTCTGGAGCAGACTTGGAGGAGCCACAGGCTAAGCAGCAAATGGAGCCGGTCACCCACTATGCAAATCAAGTAATTGGTCACCTGGGTCCCCATGCAGTGAGAGGAAGAGCTAACAAATACCTGCATATTTGCTCGGGCTGGGTCCAAAAGGACCACTGACTCATCCCCTAGGTTCCACGAAGTCACCCATTGGTCTGTCTAAAACACAAGACTCCCAGTAGACAAACTTCTGCTGAAGACCTACTGTGCGTCAAGCCAGGTGCTGGGCCTGGTGCCTATAGCAGCCTCACAACACTGCAAGGTTAGTGTCGTGTTGCAGATGAAGAAACCTGGGACCAAAGAGTGAAGTGACTTGCCCAAGGTCACGCAGCAAACAGGGGGCAAAGCTGCAGCCTGTGCTCCTACAGACAGCCCCTCTCAGAAGCCATGTGACTCCCATGAGGAAGAGGCAGTCCCGGCCTTCCTAAAGCTCCCCAGGCAGCAACAGAGAGGTTGGCTGGGACGCGGAGCAACCCATTTGCTTGTGCACTGCTGTGGGACCGTGCGATGGATGGTCCAGCCACTCCGGAAACACTGCGAGTTTCAACATGCACCTGTCCAGGGCCCTGCAATTCCAATCCTAGGTGTTTACCGGAAAGAAATGAAGGCATATGTCCACATAAAGACTGGTACATAAACAGCAGCTTTATCTGTAGTAGCAAAAACCAGAAACAACCCAAATGTCCACCTACAGGTAAATGGATAAACAAGCTGAGCTGTGGGAGAGACACAGAATGTACTACTACTCAACAACAAAAAGAAACAATCTATGAACTACTGGTAGGTGCAGCAACGTGGACAAATCTGGGACATTATCTGGGCTAAATATAACAGGCTCCAAACAGGATGCCCAATATGGTTCCGTCTATATGAAACCCAAGAACAGACAAAATTAATGCGCGGTGACAAAAATCAGAAACAGGATGCAGGGGAAGATGAATTAACTGGAAGAAACTTTAGGGCAAGGGGGTAGAAATGTTCTGTAGCTTTTGAAGCAGTGATTACATGGTATAAACAACTGTCAAAACACATCAAAGAAAATGCCTGAGACCTGTGCATTTTACTGTGTGTTAATTATACCTTAAAAAAAGACTTCAGACTAACAAGTATTCCGATGATAAATAGAAAACAGATGATCACGTATCCTTCCAAAGCTGCTTCCTCTAAGCATTAACGAGCCCCCAAAGAAACCCTCACTTGCCCATTAAGGGAAATTAGGTTTCCATACTGGCCTTAGAAACAATTTCCCTCACAGCATCACCTACCTTACATGTGCCCAAGGGGTCTGTCTAGTAGACAGAGATGAATGAATCCACCAACGCCTCCTAACAAGCCTGCTTACAGTCGTGACAGCAACCTGGGCCCTTCCAGGACAGAGATGGCTGTCACCATGGCAACCAGGGAATGGTGGGCAAGGTGGATGGGGAAGGGAGACGGAGAGCTGAGACTATGACTGAGAACTATGTCTGCATAGGCGGCTGTGAATGCCATATCCCCAGCCCCAAAAGTCCACGTCCTGATCCCTGGAACCTGTGAATGTCACCTTATGCAGCAAAGATTGTGGCATATGGCACACGTGATTAAATTAAGGACTGGAGCTAGGGAGATTATCCTGGATTATCTGAGTGAGCCCTAAATGCAATCTCAGGGGTCCTGAGAGGGAGAATGGGAAATCTGACACAGCGAGGAGAGCAACGTGAAGACAGAGGCAGACACCGAAGGGATGCAGTTACGAGCCAAGGAATGCCAGTGGCCACCAGAAGGTCAAAGAAGCAAGAAACCAATTTCCCCTTAAGTATCCAGTGGAAGTGAGGTCCTGCCAACACCTTGATTGCAGCCCAGTGAGACTGATTTCAGCCTTCTGGCCTCCAGCAGATAGAGCAAATTCACATTTCTACCCTTTTAAGCTACCAAGTTTATGGCCCTTTGTTACACCAGCCATGGGAAACTAATACAGGCTGGAAACCTTAAATCTGGTATTGCTTCTGCCAACATGTTACGTGCCCCCAATATCAGCTCAAACTTCTATGAAACATTCCGTAAAAGGGTGTTTGTTTTTTTCTTAAAAGAAACCATCAGAGGACACCCTGATTACCATGGGATGGTAGGCAAAGATTTCCTAAATAGGGCTCAGAAAGACCCAATCCCAAAGGGAAAAACTGAAAAATGTGACTACTTTAAAATTAAGAATTTGTGGTTATCAACACAGAGTGAAAGAAGATACCTGCTTTCGCTACATGTTACCCCATCACTGGACTCCTCTCCAGGGTATATGAAGAACTTTTACAAAGCAGTAAGAGCAGATACCCTATGTATAAATGAGCAAAGGATTTAAATAGCACCTCACAAAACAGCACATCCGAATGCCTAGTAACACACAAATTAGACGCTAAACTTCATTAGCCATCACAGAAAGGCAAATCAAAACCACAGCGAGACAGCACCACAGACACCCACGCCACTGGCTGAAACAAACCCGAGGCAATGTGGAGGGTAGATGAGGGTGGGGAGCCCCCGGAACTCTCATACACCTCCGCTGGGACCGTGAACAGATACAGCTACTTTGGAAAATCCTCCAACTGTATCTAATAAGCTGGACGTTTGCAAACAGTATAACCTAGTATTTCCCCTCAGAGGTGTACACCCACGGAAATGCATACATTTGTCCTCTAAAGTGCGTGGCAGCAGTATTCGTAGGGCCAAAAACTCAAACGAACTCAAATGTCAATCCACAATAAACATACGTGTATTTAGTGCATTCACGCAATGGGATACGAAGCAGCGCCGGAAAACGAACAGACCCTCCACTACACGTGGCAACACAGATGGGGCTCACTCCCATAAAGAGAAAGAAGCCAGACACACAACACCACATGCCGCACGGTATGAAATTCAAACAGAGGCCTGAGGAGCCTGCAGGTCGCGGAGCAGGAATAGCGGAGACCCTATGGGAGAACTGGGCCGGTGGGGGGAGGGCCGTGGGGGGGCCGCTGTTGCTTTATTTGGTGCGTTCCATTTCTAAAAACTCACTGAACTATGTACACTGATTAACTGTGTACTTTTCTGAATGTATATTGGACTTCAAATTTGCCGTCAAAAATTCAGTTATTTAGAGGTAAGGTGAAAAGGTACGAGCAGCTATTCTTTTTCTCAAAAACTGTTTTCAAACTTCAGCATGGATGCAAGTTCACCTTAGGGGGGGGAATAGTAGAAAATAGAAATCACCCACAATCCCACCCATCAAGGAAAACCATGGTAATCACATAAGTGTACGTCTCCTCAAATACATGTACATTTTTAAAAGGGGTGGGGTGGGGGGAGTGGATCCCACAGGAAGTGGTTAATGCAAGGCAAGTAATCAATATTCAAGCATAAGTGAATAAATATATGCTATTATATGCTCATGTGCAACCTAGGCAACCACCTCTTTATTATTATTGTCGATGAAGAAACCTATATACCTGAAACTAATACAAACTAGAAATATTGAATGCAAACTAGAAAAAAATAAAAAATATAAAAGAAGTCTAGTGACCCTGAAGGATCTTCGCAGCCTCAGAACAATCTGGCAACCTAGAAAGTGAGACACGTGAACACTTCTGAAATAGGCAAGAAAATAAAATCCAGAGCAGTGATTTTTTTCTATCTTGGTATCACCAATTACCTCTAAAATTATGAGCACTAGACTGTGAAGCAAAGGGTCACCAGTTCAATTCCCAGTCAGGGCACATGCCTGGGTTGTGAGCCAGGTCCCCAGTAGGGAGCACACAACAAGCAACTACATATTGATGTTTCTCTCCTTCTCTTTCTCCCTCCCTTCCCCTCTCTCTAAAAATAAGTAAATAAAATCTTTTTTTTTAAGCATTCAATTTAATTCAATGGGGTTTTAAAAATTAATGTATGCCCCCAATAACTTTTCTAAAGGGGCCAAGTGGTCCCAAAACCATGGGAAGTCATGTCTACAGGCTAAACACTGTGTTCTCCAAGCGTGTGGTTAATGTAGATCAAGTTCAATATAAGCCCTGGATTTTTGGTCACTAAACACCCACACTGGGTGGGCTGATGTAGGCCCTAAGTCAGGGTGGCAATGTCACAAGAAAAGCAGACTTTCCAACCCAGAAGACAAAGACAGATGGTTGCAGAGAACAGAGCAAATGATAAACATCTTAACTCAAGGACAAGGCTACGAGCAGGTAGAGAACCACAACTTATAACAATAACTAACACTGGCCAAATTGAACCAAATGCTGGCATGATTTCTTCTCTGTCATTGATTCACTTTTTTATTCTTTCACTAATACTACTGAAACCTTATAGGGGATACATCAGTGAACAAGACAGACAAAAGTACTCTCTGTCCTCAGGAAGCTTCCATCTAGTGCCAAAAGACAAAAGATTAAAATTCTGAGCCTGTCGAGTGTGGGTAAGTGTTACGAAGGGAAATAAAGCACTGAAGGGGATCAGAGGCTGGAGGATGGGGTGAGTCACTTCCCACGAGATGTAAATGTTTGGGCCCATGTTTTACAATGATGCCTTCAAAGCAGATCATCACCTCTGCTCCACAGAATTCCACAATAATTACGTTAATGGGGTCCCTGGGTAACCACAGTGTTCAGAAAATGAACCAAGAATGTCATGGACCAGAAAGGGTCCATTTAGGAAGGGACAAATTGAAGATGCAATAAGAGCTACCCCTTCTCCGGATGCTGCTATGCCCTACTCTCAGGCCCTGATATACCAGGATCCTCATTTCATCCTCACATTGAACTAACGAGAAGGGCAAGAGTAACATCATGTTCATCGCTAAGAGATGAGAAAACGGAAGCCCGAGCTATTAAGGAACTGGCCCAAGGCGAACGTGCTAAATGTTGATGTCAGGATTTGACTTGGAGCCCACACTGCTCTCACTGTCCATATAAATGTTCACTGGTGGCCTGAGGTTTTCTTTTACCAACACTCATCTACCTTATCCTATTCCAGCTCTGCCTTTCAGGATTTTACTGCGTTCTCACAACCACACCAATGGCCAAAAAAAAAGAAGTGGAAGCTGGCTGCATACTTGCAGTGTCTTCTTTTGTGCAAGTAACACAAACTGAACAGCAATGAAGACCCTCACATTAAAGTATCACTTCTTAGATCCAATTAGAAATTATTCCCTCAAACACCTGACATTATAAGCAAATCCAAGTTAGTTCCATTTTGGTTTGAGACTAAAATTAGCCATAGGGCAACTGAGAGTTCATACAGCCAATTTGTTAGCGGGTGTAGACATCTCAAACTGAACACAACCCAAACGGAACTCTCGGTTGTACCCCATCCTACCCACAAGCATGTTCCTCCACTGTGACCCTCAGTTCCAAAAAGGACACCTCAACCTCCCAGCCTCTCGGGCCTACACACTCAAGAGCTCTCCCTCACCCCCCTTCCTCTCACCTCCTCATCCAATCCATCAGCAATGTCTACCCTCCCCACTCCAAATCGGTCTCTTTTCTCCATTCCCCTGCCCCCCAAGTCCAAGCCCCCAGCATCTGCTGCCTGGATCACCATGACGGGCTCCTAACTGGTGTCTATTTCCCAGTCTGGCCCCTTGAAAATCTCATCTCCACACAGCCAGTAGCCAGAGAGAACTTTCTAAAGCGTAAATCGGACCCTGGCTCCTCCCTGCCTAACATCCTGCCAAAACACACCGTTAAAGTCTTCCCCCACCTACAGGCGCTGTGGCACCTGGCACCTGCCCGCTTCTCAGGTGCTTCACTCCCCGCCCAGGTTCACTCCATAAAAATAAAAAATAAAAATAAAAAAATGCGTGAACAGACAGTGTCCTCAATTAAAATGTGAATTTCAGGTCCTGGCCAGGTAGCTTGTTGGTTAGGGAATGTTCTCATACACCAAGGCTGTGGTTTGATCCCTGGTGTTGGCACATACAAGAAGCAACCAATGAATGCATGAATAAGTAGAACAACAAATTGATGTTTCTCTCTCCCTTCCCCTCTCTCTCTCCCTATCAATGAATAATTTTTAATGTGAATTTCAGCAAGGACACTAGATGCACACAAAATTATTTCTACGCTTTTCTTTATTTCACCATTTTTTAATCTTCAAAGCACCTACTTTCTGAACATTTTTGTTCAGTTGTTTAGATGCATTAGGTGCACTTTTTCACACTATCCTGTGATCTCTCCTGCGCTATTACACCTGAACTATTTACTTTAAATAACTGTAATAATAAATTACAGAAACTCCTCAATGTGCATTTTCCCCATGCTCCAATTATTTGGGCCGATGAGTGTGAACCATGTGTCCTGGTTGAGTGTATCCAGACGTGAAGTTCTCTCTCCTGTGACCTCCACACCACGTATTTTGTGTTCTGGCCCAAACTGCCTTCCTAAGGTCACAGTGATGGGGCTGAGAATGCTACAGGTAAATTAAGGCCGAAATGATACTGGATGTTAAAATACGAGCTCTGCAGCAAGTTGAGGACATGGGAGAGGACACCAGATTAAAAACTGCCAGAGGGTGATCGGTGTACAGGGCGTTACCAAAGCATGGAAGTACCAAGAGCTTCATGGCTGGAGATGGTCATTAACTGCAGGCCATTTGAAAAGAGCTGTCACAGGAAGATGCCACAGGCCCTACATGCAGGTAACCCAAACTAGTCAGCCCATCTATTTGCACCAAGGCGTTGCGCTGGACTAGAGAAGTGTGGGGCTCCTTCTATTTAATTCTCAGACTCCTCCACTGCTTCATGAGAGGATGCCCACGTGTCTGCTCCCTGGAGTAGCTCTAGCTTCTAGAACAGTGCCTGGCACCAAGCAAATGCTCCATAAAATAGTCTCTAAACAAACAGATTCATAAACTAAAAATACATTTGCCAGGTTTCCTCTCTTTAGCTTCCTCTTTTCCTTTTCATGGATCCAGCACAGCCTTTCTAAGACCCCTTGAGAAGGTGAAGTGTGCAATCACAGAGCCATCGTAAATCTTCTCCAGATCACTAATGGACCTCGGCCCCGCTCAGGGAACACAGGTGTGGGAAACATAACCCCAGCACTGAGACACTGACCACAAGAAAGAGACAGGGCTTTGGGAGCTGGTGGTAGACTTGGAGAATGGGGAGTCTTCTGTGGTTAAGAACCGCAAGCAACGGTGTGTGACTATGCACCGTGGTAACCACCTCAGCTGAGACCTCAGTAGGGTACCGCTACCACACTTCACCTAGGTAGCTTGCAGTCATACGGTTTATTTTTTTAGTTATTTTGCCTCTTATCAATCTTGCCTCCACCTAAATACCCTAATGGATTTTAAATTACATAAAGGCATGAGTTACTCCAACTCCTCCTAAATCCACTCCAAAGAATAAATCCTTTAATATACATTGCAGGTAAAATAGAGTCCCCAAGTAAAATAACTGCAATCCAGGGCAAAAGCTCTGTTGCCCTCACAAGCAACTTGGAAAAAAAGCATTAAAAGTGATTGCCCAGCACACAAACAAAATGCTGTCACCAACAAGGCACCCTGAGGTGCCATCAAGAAGGTACAATTACCAAAAACCGAAATTAGATACAGTCACCTTATCTCTCTGGTCCTAGGCAATCTACTTTTTTTGGCTTTCAAGAATCAAAGGGGAAATGGGAGAGCAGGAGCACATACATACTGGGGCTATTTTGAGAAATAAAAAGAATTAAAAGTTAAAGTGCAGCTTCCACAACACAGCAGATCTCCAAGGAAACCCGGTCACAAGGAAAGTTCTCTGTGTATAGTAACAATATAGAAACAACTCTGTTTCCAAACTTAGGAAGTCACCTTCCTCCGAGGTGAACCGCATGTAAATAACTGCCTGATAGGTTTCAGCTGGAAGCGATCTTAACCTTCACAGACCATCTACAGGGAGAGTTGACCAAGTGATCTAGTCTACCAGCCGAGAAGTACAGCTCCCAGGGCGTGACTCCAAACTCACAAGCACTCCTAAGATCCCCAAATCCTAACATCCAAGAGCTATAAGGACAGGACAAAAGAGCTCATCAGCCCACCTCTCCAAAAAGCCCCATTCTCCAGGCATGGCCACCTGTATTTGCCTCTGTCTTGTTTTGCACAGTAACGTGAACAGCATTATCACGCCTGATCCTTTGAAGTTGTCCTGTCTATCCTGACTTCTACAGTCCACACACTACCCACACCCCAAGGGTGCTGGCTGCCCCTTCCCTTGACACCCCCATTGGCACAGTATCCATAAGCAGGCTTCACAACTGTGAGGGTAGTGAGCAGGGAACTTCAAAAGGCACCTAATGGGGGCAATTATTATTATTATTAAAATAGCAAACTGTCCGTTTTGAAAGGGGGTAAGTTTTCTCCTTTTAAAACTAAACTTCTGTTGCAGAGATTGGAGGTTCCAAGCCACCAACTGGGCAGAGGGTAGCACGCAGGCTGGAAAGCGCCCAGGATAAGTGGCAGGGTTTTGGTGGTGGTGGTGGTGCTTTTAAACACTAAAGTTTTAAATGAACTAAGTTATGAAGAGAATTGCTGTGATAGGACCAGATGTATTAACGCTTTTCATCCTGGTATAAAGCACTCCCCCCTGCCTCCCTTTTTCAACCATTCTTCAGGAGTGCAGGAAACCGCTAGCAGGCAGGGCCCGGGACCAGCGCGCTGCGCCTAGCACTCCAGTCCCTGCAGGTGCCAGTACAGAAGAAAACCCAAGGCTCTCACCTCCCTCCCTGCCACTGCGGTGCAGCCCTGGGGTGGGGTCACCCCATTCCGGGAACCCCACCTGGAAAGGACCAGGGACGCAGAAAGGACACCCAAGCGGATACAGCACCCCGCACGCCGGTGGTACGATCGAGCACGCACACACACACACTGAGCAGCGCGCAGGGAGGGGCGCTCGTTGGCGCGGGCGGCGGGCACGTTACCTGTTCTGCCAGCCCTGGAGGAGGTTGGTGTATTTGCTGAGCACGCCCTCGAGCGCCGGCTCCCTCCTGCGGCCGCCTCCCCCGGACGGGCTAGCGGCCACCGAGCCTGGGCTGCTGCGGCTGCCCCCGCCAACGAGCCCTGCTACCACCGACCGGCTGGAGACCGCCCGGCCCGCTAGGGAGCAAGAGGGTGAGGAACCCGCGGAGGTGGCGCGGCTGCTGCTGCGGCTGCTGCTATTGCTGCCCCCGCCGCCGTCTGCGCCCTGAGCCGCCCTCTCCATGGTTCGTGCGCGCCCGGGACTCGGGTGCTCGCCGCGGTGGCGGCCCCGGCGCTGGGGCTCCTAACGCGGTGACGGCGGCTGCTGCTGCTACAGCACCCTGAGCCCGGGCCGCGCGTGGCAGCTCCAAGTCCCGGGGAAATGCCTGACTCATACAAGAGGAAGAGGAGGAGGAGGAGGCAGGCGAAGGAGAGCTGGGAAGGAAGCCAACGGGGCTGGATGCAGCTGCGGCCGCCCCTCCTCCCGCCACGGCCCGGGCCCCGGCCCCTCCCTCCGCACTAGTTTCCCGGGCAAGTTCGGAACCGGTGGCGGGTTCGGCTAGCCCTCTTCGAGTTCCTCCTGCTCTTCTTTTGAGTCCTAGTGGCCGCTCCAGCCCGGGGTCTGGGGGCGCTCCGGGACGCAGATCTGCAGGGTGGGCACGCCCTTTTCACCCCTAGCGCTTCTTCTGCCGCCCCCTCTCGGAACCAAAGAGGTGGAAGGGAATCTCTGCGCGTCATTCCCCACCCCCAACCCACCTCGGGACCTGGAGGGAACGGCGGCCCCACCCACCCTGTCCACCCGGATATGGACCCGCCCGGCCGAACCTAGGCACAAACGCACCCTCCCTCTCTGTCTTCCGCACCAAGCCTGAGCCAGACACACGTACACAGTAACTTGGAAATGGGCCTCACTGGTGGAGGAAAGTAATAGGGCAGAAGGTCCTCCAGGATCTCCTGCGTGTCCAGTAGGGGACGGGAGGGCAGGTGATTCTCACAGGTAAGGTTTCCAGAGGCATTTTCATACTGCGGAGCAAATGGATACTAGGGCCGGTGCTGGAGTAAGGCAAGACACCGCTCAGATTCCTGCCAATGCCTCCTTAAATTGAGTGGCCGAGACACCTTGCTTGCCTACCATAATCCCGACCCTGATGGACACACAAACCTGGTAAATCACGTGATATACCAAGCAGCTGGGAACCAGAAACTCCAAAATGGGCAGGACTGCACTGAAATCAGCAGATATTTACAAACATAGTGAAATATTCTGTGTTGGTTGTAATTTCAGCCCCACCCGCACCGCAACTAGACTTCTCAATTTAAAATTGTTGCTCTTTGGCAAAAGTGGATGGGTTGGCTCTCCCCACCTCACTAATAATTTTTGTGAGTATAAATACCCAATGCAATCTGAAATTTCTAAAATTACCTAGAAAATAGCTTTGAGGAGCTCAGACACAGCACATACAATGAAAACAAAAACAAAGGGTGATTGATGGGTGATCGCTGTTCCAAGGGTCTGCAAACTCATAAAGCAGATAAATAATTCAACAGTTAAAAAAATTACTAAATGGAATAGACGCAGCTCTCCTGGGGACAGTTCACCGAGCCCAACCCTTTTCTAGCTTCAGATCCTTCAAGGAAACATTCAAAGGTGGTTTAATTCAAGAAATTTCCATGGAGAGGCTTATGGGGCTGATGAGAAGTGAATGTACCCCTGAATAAATTACAATTCCAGGTGCCTACACAGTGTATAAAAGTTCCCCCAAAGAGATTGCATGGTAGAAATAACCAACTTTGGAGCCAGACAGAGCTGAGTTCACATCTTTGACCTTAGTTTTCTCACATGCAAAATGTTACTAATGATACTACTGACCGTGATGAACTATGTGAAAATGTTTGTTTGTTCAAAATATTTCTCGCCTCTTCCCATGACAGAAGTATCCTCCCTCCATACTGACCTCGGGTTTGGTCACGCAATTGCTTTACCAGTGGAATGCGAGCAGATATAATATTTGCCACCTCCAGACGTAAGGGTTAAGAGCCATCGTGTGGTTCCGCCAGCTTTCTCTTTTCCTTCCGAAAGGTGAGCAGCATGCTCCGGATAAAGGCTCTCCTTCAATCTGGGCCCTGGAGTGAAAAGACATTTGGGATACAGCAGAGCCAAAGCCAGTTAGCATTAGCCACGTCACACATGCAAAATGCTTGTTATAAGACACTTTGTTTCAGGAATCTTTTATACCACAGCATAACGTGGCCCTAACTAGCTGACACACTCTTCTGTCTGCGGGTGTCCACAAAGTCCTTCGCTGGCATAGACTGAGAAGGTGAACTATAAATGTCAGTCCCCTGTGCCAAAGCAACACCCCTTTTGTTGGAAGACTGCCACGCTAAGCTCCTCCTAAAAAAGGAAGTGCCATCATTTTATTTCATATTATCTAACCGCTACCACCATAACTGCACCCTACCCAGCCGACCTAGGACTGGATGGGCTACAGCAGCAACCTCTCACTCTGGACTGGAAAACTGAAACCCTTGACAAAGACAGTCCAGTTGGAGGGGGAAAGAGCTAAGCAGAAAAGAATCGTCAAGGCCAGTATCTTAGTCTGCTATACGCTTAGAGCTGCTATAACAAAATACCACCAACTGGTTAGCTTATAAACGGAAATTTCTTACAGTTCTGGAGAGTGGAAGTCCGAGGTGCCAGCAGGGTCAATGCTGGTGAGAGTTCACTTCCAGAGCCCAGACTTCTCACTGTGTCCTCACAGGACAGAAGGGGCAAGGGGGCTCTGTGTGAGCTCAGCACCGATGCCATCCATGAGGGCTCCGCCCTCCTGACCTCAGCACTTCCCAAAGGCCCCACCTCCTCACGCCATCACACTGGGCATTAGGATTTATACATTAAATGTGGGGGGGAGGGGAACAAGTATTCAAACCGTAGCAACCAGAGTGAGTCAAGAATAAGCCATCTTTGTGGGGTCAGGAATGGCCAAGGAGGTCAGGTCAGCAAGAGGCAAATAGCGAGGAATGAAGCAGAGATGAAGTATACACTGTTCCTTCTGCTGACAGCACTCCTTCCTGCTCTGTTCTCCTGGTTGGTGCTTCTCATCCAAGGGGTTTTAAATTAAAAGTCACTTTTTTCCAAAAACTGCCCTTGACCTACTGTAGTAGAACAAGTAGGGAAACAACGCCGGCAGATTTATCTTTAGAGAAGAAAATGTCTTCATGTGAGAAAACAAATCGAGAACAAAAGATGTAAATTGGCACAATTATTTGGAATACATGAGATAGAAATATTTGCAAAACATATATACCCAATGTAAGGGCTTATTTCCTCAATTCACCCATGTTGCATAAATCATTAAGAAAAATATAAATGTAGACAGAATGACTGGAAACTGATTCAAAGAAATGTTGAGCAATCTCCCCCAAGTCCTGGGTGAGCCAGGATCTGAAGTCAGCCAGCCTCTCTTCTGAGCCTGAGTTCCCAACCGCGCCGGTACACCACTTGCCTCCTAATGCATCCAGTCACGTGCCTTCTACTCAATGAAACCACTGAAAGCACAGCTCGGTGCCTGGAATTCCATTTTGCGTTACATTTTTTGTCCATGCAGGAATTGACTCCCATCACTATCCTGAGGGAAACAGGGCGGGAACTTGGGCCCCTGGCACCAGCCACAGGGCCTGAAGGCAGTAATACTCAATAAATATTTATTGTTTGATCAATGAACCCCAATTTTACTGAAAGAAACAGAAACTCAGAAAGGAGAAGCCAGAACTAAACCTGAACCAAGGTCTTCTGACTTCAAGTTCAATGTTCTTGCTCATATAGCCTGCTGCCTGAACTTCAGTTGTAGGATGTCCACGCCACTTTACCACATGGTGGGAAGATGAAAACACCACACGTAGGGTGTGTACGTCTGTCATCCTGTGAGCAAGCAGCTGCCTTAGGATTACCCCGAGGGCTATATCCAGGGAAATCAGGGGCCATGTGTACCTTTGCAATACAGCTATATGCATACCTTATATTAACATTTTCCAAAGTGGAAATTATTAAAATAGGTGTTTATTTTTAAAGAGGCACATACACAAAGGTACAATGTAGAAAGTAAAAAAAAAAACAAAATCACCTATAACATCTCCCCAGAGGAAACCACTATTAGTAATTTACGTCCTGCCATACACTTTTCTCTCTTTTTTTATTTTTTATTTTAGATTTTATTCATGTACTTTTAGAGAGAGGGGAAGGGAGGGAGAGAAACATAACGTGCAAAAGATACATCAATTGGTTGCCTCTTGCACACCCCCAAACCAGGGACCTGGCCTGCAACCTAGGCATGTGCCCAGACTGGGAATCGAACTGGCAATTTTCAGTCCACAGGCCGACGCTCAATTCACTGAGCCACCCCAGCCAGGGCCAGATACATTTCTACGCAGAAATATTGTTGTCTATTGTCTTATTCAAAAGCAGACTCATATGATAAAATATATAATGAATTCTTTTTAAAATTTTTTTATCCTCGCCCAAGGACAGTTGTGTTCATTGCTTTTAGAGAGAAGTGGGAGAGGGGAACATCCATGTGAGAAAGAAGCATCGATTGGTTGCCTCCCTTGTGCACCTGGACCGGGGATCATTCGTGCCCAGATGGGGATCGAACATGCAACCTTATATACACTGTTGAGGAATTGAACTCACAACCTTTTGGTTATGGGATGACGCTCCAACCAAGCCACACTGGCCAGGGCAATATATAGTGATTTCTGAAATGCTTCACTGAGTGAACTATACAGTACGGACAGTCCCCCTTAGAGCTGTATTGCCATTTGTGCCACCATATCCATGCACCTCGATTTAATCGTTCCACTACTGATGTACAATTAAGTGTTTTCAACTTTTGCTATGATAAAAAGTGTTCTTTAAATAAGCTTGTACATTAATTAAATTATTTCCTTAGAATAAGATACTAGGTCAAACTGCATACATACGTTAAACTATGGCTTAGGTTACAAAATGACTCCTGGGAAGTAGAATTTTTACTCCGTTGATCCTGACTGGATCGGTTTTCTCCCATATTTGGCCATTGGCTGGATGGTTTGGCACGGCTTGGCTGGAGCAACCGGTATCTCTGTCATCCACAGGGTCTCTCCTCTTACAGCAGCCTGGCCTGGGTTTGTTCTCATGGCCCTCAGAGGGTCCCAGAGAAAGGAAACACACAAAGTCTCCTAAAACCTAGTCTGGAAACTGTCATGGGGTTTTTCCTGCCATATTTCAACAAACAATGCTGACTTTCCCGGCTACCCAGGGAGGAGTCGGTACAGCGTTGTTCCGAGATGCTGTAGTAACTTACAGAGAGACTTTTCCAACGTTCGGAGCACTTGATGTCCTCGAATTCCATGCAGCAGGAAGACACTTAACCTGTTCTTCCACAGGCTCTTCAACAGAAAATGGAAATGATGTTGATGGAAATAAACAGTTTCTAAAAACAAATAGTGCTGGAACAATTGGACATTTAGGTGCAAAAAATTTATTTTTAATTTTTTAAAAATTAGTTAAGAGCTGTATCTTACACTGCATACAAAAATTACCTCAAAGTGGATCAAAAACTAAAATGTGAAATGGAAAACTATTAGACTTTTTGGAGAAAACATAGGAGAAATCTTAATGAACTTGGGTTGGGAAAATGGAGCAAGCACACGTGAACTTTTGCGAAGAGGGTAGGTTCCCAGAGAAGGGAGGACGAAGGGCTCGCAGAGGGGAGTCCAGCACCCTGGAGAGTGACTCCTCGCCCTTGAGACCTAACCAAGGAACTTGCAACTGGATTGTAAGTTGCCCAACTGGGTTTCCGAATTGCCCCAGGACTACTTCACGCCTCCTGTCTTCCCACTTTCTAAACAGGAATATCTGGATCGGGCATCCTGTGTGTGTTTCACTGTTGCATGTCGAGGGGCTGGGGGGGCACAAGGAGCTGATCTTAAGGAACTACACCTGAGGACCCTCTTCCCTCCTGGGCCGGACTTGGATGGCAAGATTCTGGACTCCAAGCTGCCTCCATGATGGAATGAGACTCTTGGGGGCCCTTGACAAGTGGGTGGGTATGTTCTGCATGTGGAGGGACTATAATAATTTGTGGCCAGAGGGTGGACAGTAGTGGTTTGAAAGGCATGTCAACAAATTTTGGGACACACCTCCACTCAAGAGGTGGAGCTTCATTTCTCTCCCCCTTAGCGTGGAATAGACTTTGTGAACTACTTCTAATGAAGACAAGGTGATAGGGTTGATGAGATGTCACGTCCAAGACCAGGTTATAGAAAGACAATGGTTCCTATCTTTAGTGAGAGTTCTCTCTCTCTCTCTCTCTCTCTCTCTCTCATTGCTCACTCCGGGGAAGCCAGCTGCCATATCATAAGGACACCCCAGCAGCCAATAGAATGGAGAAACCAGGGCAGGAAGAATTCAGCCAGGCCAGCTGCCAACCACTGCATGAGTAACCTTGAAAGCAGATTTTTCTGAGGCCACCTAACAGCCAATGAGTGACCTTAGAAGCAGATCATAACCTGGTCAGACCATGAGGAGGCCGCATCCCTGACCGATGCTTAACTTTGACCTTGTGACCCTGAGCCAGAAGCACCCAGCTAAGCGGTTTCCAGATTCCTCAGAAACTGTGAGAGAATGCTTGCTGTTTTAAGACTCAAAGTTTGGAATCAGCCATAGATAACTAATATGGATAGCTACCTTGTAACTTGTCATTTTGTGACTTTTATCTCTTTAGTTCCTTCTATCACTGGCCCACTTTTCATACCCTGAAGCTATGAAGCAGGGAAAATAAGAGAATACGGGGGAGGTTTAAAAATATATATCCATGTAGTATTGGCAGAAGTATAGACATATAGGAAAATAAAACAGAATAGAGAGTCTAGAAATAGTTCCACATAAAATAACCGATTGATTTTTGACAGACGTGCAAAGTCAATTCCATGGAGCTCTCTGTATTGGTTTTCTATTGCTGCTATAAAATAGTACCACAAACTTAGTGGCTTAAAAGCAAATCAAATTTATTATCTTCCAGCTCTGGCAATCAGAAGTCTGAACATGGCTCTTACAGGCTAAAGTCAAGGTATTTTTCTAAAGGATCTACAGGAGAATCAGGCCCTTGCCTTGTCCAGCTTCCAGGGAAAACCTGCTTCCCTTGGCTCCAGTCTCTTCCGGCAACGACATCACTCCAACCTCGGCTTCTTCATTTCATCTCCCAGTCTGATTCTGCCTCTCCTGCCTCACCCTTGTAAGGATCCTTGGAATTACACCAGGCCCTCATGGATGATCTTTTCAATGAGTGATGGTGGAAGAACTGGACATTTACCTGAAAAAAAGAAAAAGAAAAAAGAAACTTGATCCCACTTTACCCAAACAAAATGAAGTCAAAATGGATCATAAACCAAAATGTAGAAGGTAAACCTTTTAAACTTCCAAAAGAAAAGATAGAAGAAATCTTTGTGACCTTGGATCAAAGAAATCGGTTTTAAGGGACTACATCAAAAGCACAATCCATTGAAAAATTAGACTGTCAAAATTAGAAACTTCTTCTCTGCAAAGACGCAAGTAAGAGAATGAAAAGGCACAGCACATACTGGGGAGAATATGCTCATTCTGACACGGGGGCTTGTTTCAGAATATGTAAAGAACTCTCAAAATGCAGAAATAAGAATATAAGCGGCATTACTTTTGAAATAGGACAAGATTCAAACAATCACTTCACTAAATAAGACATATAGATGGCAGATAAGCACATGAAGAAATGCTCAACACCATGAGTCATTAGGCAAATGCTAATTAAAACTAAAGTGAAATACTACTGTTAAAAAAACAAAATTTAACTGAGTAAATACTAAGGATCTTATTGGCTTTATTCAATGATTTGTGAATCAGGCAGCATTCCACCTAGAAACTAAACAGAAGGGAGCTCCCTCCAGCTGCAGGAAAACGAAGGTTTTTATAGGCAGGAAGCGGGTGGGAAAGGGAAATTTCTAGCCAGAGAGGGAATAGTTTCAGGCTTAGGTCTCCTTTTTGGAGGGGGGGAAAGGAGTATCTGGGGATTACCTCACTAATGCTGACCAAGAAATTCCAGACTGACCAGTTAAAATTACATTCCTGGGGGCGGCTGAAACTGTGATTGGGTTATTAGGTATTCAGTCTTGGTTTTCTGGCTTGGGGCTCAGTGCAAGTGACTCCACTTTAGGCCTGTTCCTTCTTTTTTAACACTATGTAGCTATCAGCATGACAACACACACACACACACACACACACACCCCACAGGAGGTGAGCACTCAGAGTAACTGGAACTCATACACATTGCTATGGGTATGCAAAACAGGACAGCCACTTTGGAAAACTCCTTGGCAGTCTCTTTTAAAGTTAAACACACACTTCTATATGACCCAGTTATCCCACTTCTCGATATTTATCCAAATGTAATGAAAATATATGTTCACAAGAAAAACCTTATTGAATGTTTATTGCTCTTTTATTCAGAATCACCAAAACCTGGGAACAACCCAAATATCCCTCAACTGGGGAATGAATGAAAAACAAAATGAAACTGTGATACATCCATGTAATGGGCAACTATTCTGCAATACAAGGGGATGAACTGCCCTGGCTGGTGTGGCTCAGTGGATTGAATGCCGGCTTGGAAAGTCAGGGCACGTGCCTGGGTTGCAGGCCAGGTCCCCAGTGGAGGGGGGGAAGGGGCGCACACAAGAGGCAACCATATGTTGGTGTTTCTCTCCCTCTCTTTCTCCCTCTCTTCCCCTCTAAAAATAAATAAATAAAATCTTTTTTAAAAGGGAACAAACCATGGAACTACATATACCACAGCACAGGTGAATCTCAAATGCATTATGCCAAGTGAAAGAAGCCAGACTCCAAAGTGTGTGATTCCATTTATGTGACATTCTGGAAAAGGCAAAACTATAGGGACAGAAAACAGATCAGTGGTTACCAAGGGCTAAGGGTGGATCAAGGGCTTGACTACAAAGAGAATCTTTTTCGAGGGGGCTGGGGTAGTGGCTCTCTTCTGTGTCTTGACGGTGGTGTTGGTTACAAGGACTCCATGCACTTGTCAAAATTCATAGGCTGACCACAGGTCTAAAAGGGGTATGTGCGCGAATTTTTATTAAATACAAACATTTTAAACACATTTTTTATTTTATTTATTTATCTCTATTTTTAAAGAGGGGAAGGGAGGAAGAAAGAGAATGAGGGAAACATCAGTGTGCGGTTGCCTCTCGTACACCCCCAACTGGGGACGTGGCCCACAACCCTGGCATGTGCCCTGACTGGGAATCGAACCAGCAACCCTTTGGTTCTCAGGCTGGCACACAATCCACTGAGCCACACCAGCCAGGGTTTAAACACATTTTTTTTAAAGATGAAAAAGATATAGGAGATCAGTTGCCCTGGTTCCCCTCATGTTAGGGAATGGGTTCCATGGATGATCACACGGATGGATGGATGATGGGTGGATGGACAAACAGATGGATGAGCAAATGGAAAGGTGTCTGCCTGTCTACCTGCTTACTTACTTATGGCTCAAATTTCTAGGTTGCCCAGGCGATATTACTCAGACCTTTCAGGTAGGAGGGCTGGTGTCTCTTCTGTATATCACCTTTAGTATACAGTGCAATGAGCAGCTGAGGGTTAAATAAGACGCCAAATGTGAACATTCTTTCTAAATTCAAAGGGTACTAAAATGCCAGCTATGCTAGTGCAAAAGGAAGGAACCATTCTAGATATTCATTTATTCTGCAACAATGTTGAGACTCCTGGAAGGCCAGAAAACAAATACCACAGGTCTAAAAGAATCCAAAGAAAGCCCCTGTCCAAAGAAGTGATACACAGCCAGCGCAGTGAACCACGTGCAGCACAAGCTGCTGCTAACAACCGCCCTTGACATGTGCGCTTCCCAATGCACCACCTGACCAAATGCTTACAGGGGGTTGGAAACAGGGTGGATCCAATCTCAGAGTTTTTCTGACAAGGAAAATGAAACCCAGAGAGAAGAGGAGACTTCTACAGCAAGTTGTTGGGGTCCCCAGTCTTGTGGTAGGATGTGCCATTTCCACTGCCTTTTAAAGTGGTGTGCAAAATAGTCCTTTCAACATCTCAAAACAGTTCTTCTGACTTCCCAGCAGCTAACCCAGGTAACCAGACGGGCAGAGTACGGAAGCAGGCAAAACAGTCAAGAGACGTAAAAAAAAGGGGGGGGGGGGCGGACAACTTAATGTTCCTAAAAAGGAAAACATCTGTCCAAAGAAACCTTTTCAATTTAACTGAGAATTCTGAATTGATTTTTTCTACAATCTGCTGGGAGGACTTGATTTCTCTCTCCCCTCCCATGCAAGAGAACAATGATACATTTGTGGGTTATTTTACTTGGCTGTGTCTCAACCTCTAAGCATGAGCCATTCTCTGCCTTTAAATATGAGCCAACCTGTGCTATATGATCTGAAGAATTTTTTAAATATAAATTCCAAGGAGAGAAGGGGATTAGTGAAGTTTAAGGCTTTAATCCACAGATCTGGTTGGTTTTCCCGAAGTTCAAAAAGAGAAAAGACCACTCTTCAGGAAATCCATACGGCAACTTTGTATTCCCTGGTCTGAGAAAAGAGGGGAATTCCAGAGAGAAGCTGCTGTGGTGGGCGGATGTTTCTTTCTGAATGAAGCCTGGCATTCAAGTTGATTTCTGTAGGTTGAAACTACTGAAGAAACAAAACTGCCAGAAGCAAAGACCGAAAAGCAGTAAATAAAGAGATCCCACTCTCCACTCCAGAGAGTACGGGACTTTTTTTTTTTTTTAATTATACTGAAGGAGAAAAAAACTTGACAAGTATCTCTGGACAGGTAAAAAGCTCATTTTTTGTGAGAACTCTCTTCCAAATAGCAGTGAGGTTGCGAATTTCAGAGAACTAAAGCAAAGGGCCTCGACCCTGCTCCCGGGAAGGCTCCCACTCATTCTGGGACAGAAGCTGGAAGACAGGAAATAATCCTGCAGGTTCATCTTGACGCAAAGGGGGGTGCCTTTATTTAGAGATACCGTGCCCTTCTTACAGCTGAACTGTTTCCTTTCTGACAAGCAAATTTAGGATGATCATATGCTCGGATTCCCAGCAGGCACCACACAGTAAATTATTTCTGACTATAGAAGCGTGCCCGATTTACACACAGAGCAGAGCCCTAGGACTAACCCAACATCAAGAGGCAGTGTTTCGGTTCTAATAGTCTCCGTATGAGCATGTATGGACATCGCTCACTTTTTAAAGGGACTTCTGAAAAGAGTTCGTACATTGGCAGATGTCAGACAGAATTTGTTCTTTTACTCTCCAGGTCAAATAGTCTGCTTACAGCAAATTCCATCAAACAAGCATTTTGGGATGGGAGACTGAAGAGCTGTGGCGTCACGGCATTTGGGGTCCAGGGGACTGGAGTGGGCATTTGGCTTTGCCTCCTTGTCACGGCACGGGGCCAACTGTCTCTCGAGACAGGGCTTTTCTCCGAAAACGTGGTTGACAGCGCCCGCTTCACGGTGCTGTCGCAAGGCTCACAGAAGATATTTGGGGCTGTGCTTTGTAAACAGTAAAGTATTAAAAAATGGGAGGGAGAGTTCGGGTTTTTGTTTCCACTTCAGCACCTTTGGCCCTCAGTAAAACAGAACACATGAGGGATGCCCTCGCCGTCTGGTTCTGTCTCACCACTAGCAGTTAGTTCACCATGTGGAATGAAAACAACGCCCGAGGGTTCCACCGAGTGCGGAGGCCATGGATTTCTTGCTAGGAAGGGGGAATTACGTCAGAATTGGAGCAGAGGGCTGTCCCCAAGCATTGGGTTTATTTACAACTCAGAAAGGGGACTTCGGGACTCTGTTACTTTGGGATTGCAACCATTGAGATACTTCATTCTGTCACCAGCAGAATCCACAAGCAAATTCTAATCCCCGCATGTGTCCCTTTTATTAGGTATTTTTCAAAAATTTGGATTGAGAAATGCAAGCGTGGGCCTTTGATACTCTGAATGTCCTGTCCTGTAGCTGTTCTTTCCCGGTGGCTCCCAGTCAGCATTGTGTGAACCTCCTGTTTTCCCTGTTTGACTCCAGCCTCCCATTGCTGACTGGTCCTGTTGGATGACGTCGACTGGCTTTTCTAGCCTTATTGAGGTTTTCCTCCTTGGCTATGGTAAATTAATGGAGAGTTTCTAGCTATCTCAGTTCTTTTTCAACTATCTTAGATAAATAAAATTTATTTTTCCAAATGAGTATAGTTATTTGCATAGTCAGTCACACTGGAATGTAATTGGATCCTTAACATCTATTTAGTTAATTTGCTTTCATAAGAGAATTCAAGGTTGAGGAAGATGCATAAAAAGAAGAAAGCGGAGGGATGTGATTTGCAAATTCAAGTCAGCCAGATGTGGATGACAGGAGGTTGTCACCTGCTGCAGGGGGCCCTGATTTTCAGTTTTCACTTGGTTCTGTTCTGCTGTCACCACTGCTCTGGGACTGACAGCCTTGATCGACTGTCTCCCTCTGCTTTCTGGCTGGGGAGAGGCTACACTGACCCCCGCCCCCCGCACCCCCCAGCCCTGCCACCGCAGTGGCTACCTGGGGTGTGGCACCTGTTACCACCTTCCCTGTCTTGCCAGCCCCTCCCCCACTAGGTTCCCCCAATCCAATGTTGATGAGATGGCCCAGACTTTTTTCTTTCTTTTCTTTTTTTCACATTTTATTGTATTTTTCCATCACCATTTATCCCCTTTACACCCCCTCTCCACCCCACAACCCCCACACTGTTGTCCTTTTTCCTTTTTGCTCGATGCCTCCATGACCCTCCAACCATCCCCGACCAGAGTTCTTTCTTTTCAATATATGCGATTAACTATCTACATTTTAGGATATTTTATTTTTGGTTTTAAGTATATTTTATTGATTATGTTATTACAGTTGTCCCATTTTTATCTCCCCTTTATTCCCCTCTGCCCTGCACTCCCCTCCTACCAGCATCCCCCTCACCTTAGTTCATGCCCATGGGTCCTACATGTAAGTTCTTTGGCTTCTCCATTTCCTATACTGTTCTTAATATCCCCCTGTCTATTTTGTAACTATCATTTATGCTTCTTATTCCCTGTACCTTCCCCCATTCTCTCCCCTCCCCCTCCCCACTGATAACCCTCCATGTGATCTCCATTTCTATGATTCTGTTCCTGTTCTATTGTTTGTTTAGTTTGCTTTTGTTTTTGTTTTTCTAGGTTCAGTTGTTGATAGTTTTTAGCTTGTTATCATTTTATTGTTCCCAGTTTTGATCTTCATTTTCTTAGATAAGTCCCTTTAACATCTCATATAACAAGGGCTTGGTGATGATGAACTCCTTTAACTTGACCTTATCTGAGAAGTACCTTATCTGCCCTTCCATTCTTAATGAAAGCTTTGCTTGATAGAGTAATCTTGGATATAGGTCCTTGCCTTTCAGGATTTGGAATACTTCTTTCCAGCTCCTCCTTGCCTGCAAGGTTTCTTTGGAGAAATCTGCTGATAGTCTTATGGGCACTCCTTTGTAGATAACTCTCTCCTTTCCTCTTACTGCTTTTAAGATTCTCTCCTTATCTTTGATCTTGGGTAATGTAATTATGATATACCGTGGTGTGACTTTCCTTGGGTCCAACTTCTTTGGTACTCCCTGAGCTTCCTGGACTTCCTGGAAGTCTATTTCCTTCGCCAGACTGGAGAAGTTTTCTTTCATTATGTTTTCAAATAAGTTTTCCATTTCTTGCTCTTATTACAAAATGTACCCATGGTTGGAGGGGGACAATATACTATTACCAAATGGACCCCCTTTCTCCCATGGTCCCCCTGTACTAGGTTTGCCTTGCCTGCCTCCAGCAAATTATAGCTCTCGATGCCAGAGACTGGTGAAAAGGAAAGGAATTATTTATTCAAAAGTTATATAGACTTAGAGTGATGACTTAATGTCTTCATTAAAATCCCAAAGTCCCTTAAAACACCCACAAACACACACAGTCCTTCCCACCCTTTGCCTAGTCTGGGCACCGTATCTCAGGAAAAGAAATACAAGTCCGTGGCTCAGGCAGCCTCCGGTTCTTCCCAGTAATCCGTGTTCAGCTGGCAGGCCTCCCATGGTTCCCGGCACCTTCTCCTGGCCCACCAGCAAGAGTCCTTTCGCTCCTTTCCTTCCCACAACATCTCTCCTGCATTCTTCCCAACTGCTAATGGAGAGCTCTGCACTGCTGCTACATCTTGCTTTCCAGCTTCCTGAACTGTGTGGCAGAGGGAGCCCCAAAGCTGCATGGTTCCACCCCTTGCCAACGCCACGTGTTTCCAACCCACAAGGATGCCCCACCTGGGTTTAAATCCCGGTGCCAATCTTTCTCTGCATCCCCTTCTCTGACTCCTCTCACAATCGGCTGCAGCTGCCAGCATTCCCATATTTTTCCAGCTTTTCTGGGATGCCATAGTAAGTGCAGGCAGGCATGGCCCCATGGCGTGGAGCCAATCACCTCCGAGCTCTTATGCAGGTGCTGTAACCAGGGGTAGTTGCTTCCCAGTTAGATCCTGGGTGGAAGTCACTCCCATTACCCTAGCTCAAGGCTTGGCCACAACTGCTTAAGATCTATGAAACCAGTCAAAAGTTATACTATGTGTTAAATGACCATTCTTGAGGTTATTTGCAAAACTGCTGATATGCAAAATAATTCAATGGCCCTGCTCCAAGTGTCCCATCCCCCAGTTCCAACTTGAGGACATCCTATATATTTTTAATATTTCCTGGACACCCCAAGTTCTGGCCCCCATTACAAATTCCTCTTTGGTGGGGGGCTGGCTGCACCCTGTTACACTTCCTCTTCTCCTTCTGGCACCCCTACGATTCAGATGTTGGAATGTTTAAAGTTGTCCCAGAGGTTCCTAAGCCTCTCCCCATTTTTTTGAATTCTTGTTTCTTCATTTCTGTTCTGAATATTTATTTCTTCCTTCTGTTCCAAATCATTGATTTGAGTCTTGGTTTCTATATTTTAGGATATTTTTCAAAATAAGATATTAAAAAAAGCATTTTAAAAACCAAAAGCCATTCATACGTCTTTCTTTGGGGTTTAAAAAATATGGCTGTCTCAATTCTGCCCAGGTGTTGGGAACAGGATCGCTACCTGACAGCTTCCCCTTTTCCGGGGCACACCCCCCTTGCTGGGCAAAGTAGACCTCTGGTCTATAATAGAACTCTCCAAGCTGATTCAATGTGTCTTTACTATTGCCAGGGAGCTGGGCCTGAAGTCCAGGCATAATGAAGAACATTGAACTCCCTCACCTTAAGTCAATGCCAAAGTGTTGAAGATCTCAAATAGCTCGTGCTGCAGTCCTGGCTGTTTCTAAAAGTCTGAGTCTCATGGTGTCATGATTATCTTTGTGGGGGAGGTTATTTATCTCAACGTGAGAAATTTTAGCCTGCATTTTCCTTTCCTTCATCATACCAGTTTATTCTATTTAAGGCTTTCTTCCTGTACCTCTTAAGTGAGTGCTTGTTTTCCTGGGTCTTGTGCAAGTGTCAGCCCTGCTCTCTTTGCATGTACTTTCATTGTGTCACGGTCATTCTGCTCAGACAGGTTGGCACTAGAAGTCAGGGAAGAAAATTAAAATCAGGGTCACGTCCAAGCTTATATTATAATATATGCTTATAAAACCAAAGGGCCATTTCAAGTAGTGTTTAGGGTCAAACTGCCTCCAATTGGTTCTGCTACTGCATAGCCATAGGGCCTCTCTGGGCCTCAGTTTCCTTATCTGAAACTGAGTGAAAAGTGAAGATCACCGTCTCTTGCCAGTGGGCATCTGTGAGAGTTAACTGAAACTCAGAAGGCTAGCACGCTGGCTCATGTATAAAGGATAATCCATACATCCGTATGAGCCCATTGTGTATCTTGCTCACAGGTATTTCTCCATCCTCTGTGCAACGCCACGGCAGTCTTCTTAGCATGCTCTGTCAGCACCTACCTACCCTGACTGCCCTCCGGTTCACCATGGCCAGCTGGGCCCCTGCAGTGCCATCTGACTGGTTCCGGGTAGGTCACACTTCAGTTTCCAAGGAGGTGAAAGGCACGTCTGCCTTCTCTGCTTAGCACTCTCCCCCTTCTTCCTGGAACTGCTCCCTCCCTGTCTCCAGCCACATGGCTCACACGAGAAATACATTTTTCTTCCATGGCCTCCACTGAACTTCCCGAGAGGGACAGTTTCCCAAACCACTGAGACTCTTTCCTAGATGTCTTTGGGACTGGAATTGAGAAGAGACTGCCCTTCTCTCCTGGCAGCAGCCTTGGGGAGGGAGGCTCTGGAACCATATTCCTGGCTGTGTGGACAAGGCCAGGGTGCGGGAATGGAGAATTAACCCAACAAATGGGCAGACTGGAGGGAGGCAGAGCCGCCATCTTGCTGGCGCTGGAGCCCTTGAATCGAGATGTCCTCGAGTTGAGATGTCCTTGAGTCGAGATGTCCTTGGGTCCAGGTACATGGCTGCTCTTCCTGAAGGCTCGCTGTTCAACACGGCATGCCCCCCCGCCATTGTTCCAGGTCAGGGGCAAGCTTATCCAGTCAGCCAAGACGTGTCCCAAGAGAACTACTCCTCCTTCAACCCTTCATCTATAAGGCTGGGCTCTGCATCGACCCCTGTGCCCTGGCTGATCGGTCGGTGCCTTCTGCCTACAGTTTCAGTCAACCGGTGAAATAATCATCATAGCTCCTGTGGGAGGGTCTCTGGCAGAGTAAGCCCCTTCCGTCTCTGATCGCTCTCCACTAAGCTAAATGGGAATTTCAAAAGGTCAAATCCTGACTCAGGTGCAAGTGTGAAATGAACACAAGCTAAAGGTTTTATGCAACTCATTAACAGGAAACCC
>PVKU01009179.1:0-64668 GCA_004027475.1 Anoura caudifer
TCTAACAGTGCTTTTTAAATGTTTGTACTTAAGTATGCCTCTATAAGGAGGAAAGTGATTGCTTACCAGTAGATGTCAAGAAGCAGAGCCTAAAGTAAACCTTGCCAAGTACAACATTTATTTGAAGTCTTATATTTTATCACATTCTAGTAAATATTTGGATTCTACTTTATTGTACCTGCATTTTTTAAGTATAAAAGTAATTATCTGGTCCTTAATCTTATAGTAAAAGTGGTGCCTGGCATACCTTAATTATAAAGCACAGAAATACATTAATATTAAAAATGAGTTTGCAATTCATGAGAATCCACTCAGAGATAAAGGGGAGATAGTCCAGAGACAGATTAAGTAGGTAGAAACCTGACAGAGAATAAACATTAATGTATTTATTCAACAAACATTTGTTTAGTACCTATTATGTGTACTGGGATACAATAATGAGAAAAAGCAAATAAAAATTATCACACAGATGTATGTAAAATTGCAACAAAGAATGAAGGAGGGACTTATGGAACAAAGAAAGTTTATGGTATGGAGCTCACCTCTTCAGAGAGGCCATGGAAACCTTCCAGGAAATGTCTCTTGACTTGAGTTTGAAAGATCAGTAGGAAATAATGAGACAAAGAATAAAAGAGCTTTCCAGACAGGAATAGGGAGCACAAAGGTCGTGCATTGAGAGGGAGAACAAAAGACTGAAAAGTAAGTGCAATTTGACTACAGAGACTGAGTCAGAAGTTGGGGAGAAATGAATTTTGAGATAGAGTCAGGAGGCTGACTCCATACAGCCCTGTAGTAAATGTAGGGGGCTTCCTCCTTACCAAAAAAGGGACAGCCATTGGAGAGTTTTATACCAGAGAATAACACAATTAGATTTGCAGTTTAGAAAGCTTAATCTAGCTGGTGCTCAGAGAACAAAGAAGAAGGATGCCAGGACAGAGCTGGAACTGAAATAGCAGGTACTACCAGTAGTTGTGAGAAGTAATGTTAACTTGGGTTAGAGGAATGATGATAGTGGTGGTGTTGGTAATGGTGGAGAGAGAAGATGGATTTTATTTTTTGAGTATATTTTATCACTTATGCTATTAGAGTTGTCCCATTTTCTCCTCTTTATTCCTCTATGCCTTGAACCTCCCCTCCCACCAGCATTCCCCCACCTTATTTCATGTCCATGTGTAGTTGATATAAGTTCTTTGGCTTCTCCATTTCCCATACTATTCTTAACTTCCCCTTGTCTATTTTGTACCTACCATTTATGCTTCTTATTCTCTGTACCTTTCCCCTTACTCTCCTCAGTCCCACTCCTTGCTGATAACCCTCCCTTGAGCTCTATTTCTGTGATTCTGTTCCTGTTCTAACTGGTTGCTTAGTTTGTTTTTGTTACTTTAGGTTCAGTTGTTGATAGTTGTGAACTTGTTGTCATTTTACTGTTCATATTTTTTATCATCTTCTTTTTCTTAGATAAGTCCCTTTAACATTTCATATAATAAGGGCTTGGTGATGATGAACTCCTTTAACTTGACCTTATCTGAGAAGCACTTTATCTGCCCTTCCATTCTAAATGAAAGCTTCACTGGATAGAGCAATCTTGGATGGTCCTTGCCTTTCATGACTTTGAATACTTCTTTCCAGCCATTTTTTGCCTTCAAGGTTTCTTTTGAGAAATCAGCTGATAGTCTTATGGTAACTCCTTTGTAGGTAACTGTTTCCTTTTCTCTTGCTGCTCTTAAGATTCTCTCCTTATCTTCAATCTTGGCTAATGTAATTATGATGTGCCTTGGTGTGTGCTTCCTTGGGTCCAACTTCTTTGGGACTCTCTGAGCTTCCTGGACTTCCTGGAAGTCTGTTTCCTTTGCCAGATTAGGGAAGTTCTCCTTCATTATTTTTTTCAAATAAGTTTTCTGTTTCTTGCTCTTCCTCTTCTCCTTCTGGCACCTTATGATTCAGATGTAGGGATGTTTAAGTTATCCCACAGGTTCCTAAGCCTCTCCTCATGTTTTTGAATTCTTGTTTTTTCATTCTGTTCTGGTTGAATGTTTATTTCTTCTTCTGGTCCAAACCATTGATTTGAGTCCCAATTTCTTTCCTGTCACTGTTGGTTCTGTGTACATTTTCCTTTATTTCACTTTGCATAGCCTTCACTTCCTCTATTTTGCGACCATACTCAATCATTTCTGTGAGTATCCCGGTTACCAGTTTTTGAACTCTGTATCTGATATGTTAGCTGTTTCTTTACTGCTTAGTTCTATTTTTGGAGCTTTGATCTGTTCTTTCATTTGGGCCACACTGTTTTGTTTTGGTGCACCTGTAACATTGTAAGGGATGGAGCCTTAGGTATTCACCAGTGTGGGGCAAATCCACATTGCTGGGTTGTGGCACTGTATGTGGGAGAGGAGTCCAAGAGGGAACCATACCACTTGCTCAGCTCTTGGCTGGCTTTAAGCCACTTCCCCTGCTGCCCACAAGTAAGTTGTGTCCTTCTGGTGCTTATTCCTGCGTGGGTGGGTTTGTGTATGTTATAGGACCCTGTGGGCCTCATGAACAAATTGCCTGTGAATCTGGGAGTTTCTTCCACCTCCACAACTCCCAGGTTTATAGTCAGAGGTTTTCAGGCTTTATTTTCCTGTGCTGGAACACTGGGTTGCATAGTCTGTCTTACTCCCCAGTTGTTCCTCCTGGTTTATCGCATTCAAATGGGGGACTGCCAGTGCACCAGTGGCCGCCTCACCCACTCTGGTCCTTCAGTTGCCACCTTGCTATGAGTCCTCTCCACCCCAGCTACCTGTCTCTGCCCCTCTTCCCAGTTTCAGTGAATGTTTCTTCTTTAACTGGTTGTTGGACTTCCATACAGTTTGATTTTCTGGAAGTTCCAGTTATTTTTTGTTTTTAAATTTGTTGTTGTCCTTTCTTTGGTTGTGCAAGGAGGGGAAGTGTATCTACCTATACCTCCATCTTGGCCAGAAGTCCAGAAGATGGATTTTAAAGATATGAGCTAAAATGTGCAGGATTTGGTGATGGACTAGAAATGGTAGAAAGAGGGAAGAGTTTTCAAAGATGCCACCATGAGTTCTGGCTTGCATACCATTGACCAAGATAGGAAACATTGGAAGAAGATCAAGTTTGGGGGATAAAATAGTGAAGTTAATTTTGAACTTAAAGTATGGGGTACTCTTGAGATATCTAAAAGAAGATATCAAGTATGTATAAAGTTGAGAGCTGTGTCTGATCTAGGGAGTATCTGCATGTTGGTGAAATTTTAAGCCATAAGTATGAATGAGATTGCCTAGGAAAATGTATAGAGTAAGAAGAAAGGTTTAAAAATAAACTTAGAGGAACTCTAACATTTGATAGCAGAGTAGAAAGGGAGTTGGGAAAGCAGTGGCCAAGAGGTAGGATGGAAATCAGAATATTATCACTTCCAAAGACAAAGGAGGGAACTTGGTTAGAAATCATATGCCACTGAGAAGTCAACAACAATTATAACTAAAAAATATCCATTAAATTAAGTAAAAAGAAAATCAGTGGTGGGAAACTGTTCCAGTTTCTATGTAATATCAGCCCAAGAAACCAGACTGGAATGGACTGCAGAGGGTGTTGGAAGTTGGGAAATTGAAGAAATGCCAACAGGCTACCATTAATTAGAAATTTGATGGAGAAGGCGTGAGGAGAAAGTGTTGATCTAGAAGTCATGATGAGGCAAACAAGACTTTTTTTCCCCTTAGTTAAAACATTTTAATTATGGAAACTTTAAACAGAAATAAAATTAGAATGGTTTTACAAACCCACATAATTCATTTCCAACAGTGATAAACTCATCATCAAACTTATAAACACTAGCTATTTTATTTGATTTTAGTGTATGAAGCTTGAGTTCATTTGAAAGCTATTGGGAAGGAAGTCATTGAGGAGAATATGAGAAAATAGGCATAAATGATAGCAAGTTTTCTGAGAATGTGGGAGTACTGGTGAAGGGATTAACTTTAGGAAACTGGAGAGCCAGCTCCTCTACTGTGTTAAGAAGAAAAGCAGGTGAGATGATAAGATGTGTGCGGATGTAAATTTTCATGTTTAACATCTGGAATATAAGAAAATTTAATCACTGGCAAAGGTAATTCTTCTTTGTCCTCCTTCTCCTTTTCTATTTGTAAATTAGGTAGTCATGCCATCTTCAAAGAATAACTAAGTTAAAGAGGATTTGGGTGTTTGAAGAGGATGTAGAAACTGGGATTTACCCTGGCTGGTATAGTTCAGTGGATTGAGCATGGGCCTGTCTAATCAAACTTGTCTCTGGTTTGATTCCCAGTCAGAGCACATGCCTGAGTTGCAGGCCAGGTGCCCAGTAGGGGGCACGTGAGAGGCAACCACAAATCGATATTTCTCTCCCTCTCTTTCTCCCTCCATTCCCCTCTCTCAATAAACAAATAAAATCTTTAAAAACAAAGAAAGTGAAATTAGTTATTGTGGAGAGAATGATAATATAGCAAAAAATGTGGAACATTTACTAGACAGGGTTAAAGACTCATTTGGAGAAGATGGATTGGCTCTGAGAAACATCCAATTCATTCATATATATGAAATCAATGTTTGCCTTCATAATAATAGTAACATAAAACAACATAATGGTGGTGTTGTCGCTCTATTTCCTAATGGAAGAATGTGTCTATGTACATGTATATGTGTGTTTTACAGAGGGCATGGACTGCACAATATCTTGAGTGGGATCAGAATATATATACCTCGGTCAGCCAGGATGGAGGTGTAGATGGACATGCTGTGCCTCCCCACACAACCAAAATTAAGGACAGCAAAGATTTAGAAACAAGAAAACAATCAGAACTAACAGAAAATTGAACTGTACAGAAGTCCAACAACTATTCATCCAGACTGGTAAGAGGGGTGGAGTAGCAACAGGAAAAAGTGGAGGTTGGTGGACCCAGGCGTGCAGGAGCCCCAGGCATGCAGGCAGCAGCTAGCAGACTCCGAGCATGGGGTGGCAACAGGCAGACCCAGTGAGGCCATGCAAGGTGGCTGGCTGACCAGGTGGGCCCACATTCATGCGCAGATATTCCAGGCGAAAATGGGGAGCAAGAGAGACCTCGCAACCCAGGGCCCCAGTGCCCCAGTGCCAGGAAATAAAACCTAAAAACACCAATTGAAAACACTTGTGGGTGTTGAGGTGCTGGGAGAGACTTCCAGCCTCACAGGAGAGTTCATTGGAGAGACCCACAGGGTCCTAGAATGTTCACAAGCCCACCCACATGGAGATCAGCACCAGAAGGGCCCAATTTGCTTGTAGAAGGCAGCAGAAGGGACTGAAATACAAGAGAGAGTGGAGCAAGTGGCATTGTTCCCTCTCGGAACCTGCCCCCACATACAGCGTCACAACCCAGCAACTGGGCTGCCCCACCCTGGGGAACACCTAAGGCTCCACCCTTCATTACATAACAGGTGTGACCAGACCAAAAAAAACAAAACAAACCAAAACAAAACCCCAAATGGCTCAAACAGGAGAACAGATCAAAGCCCCAGAGCCAATGCATCTAAGTGACCAAGAGATAGCCAACCTATCGGATGCACAGTTCAAAGCACTAGTGATCAGGATGCTCTCAGAATTGGTTGATTTGGGTTGCAAATTGGATGAACAAATGAAGGCTACAATAAGTGAAATGAAAAATGCACAGGGAACCAATAGTGATGGGAGGAACATTGGGACTCAGATCAATGGAGTGGACCAGAAGGAAGAAAGAAACAACCAATCAGAAAAGAATGGAGAAACAACAATTCAAAAAAAATGAGGAGAGGCTTAGGAACCTCCAGGACATCTTTAAATGTCCCAACATCTGAATTATAGGGGTACCAGAAGGGGAAGAGGAAGAGCAACAAGTGGAAAACTTATTTGAACAAATAATAAAGGAGAACTTCCCCAATCTGGCAAAGGAAATAGACTTCAGGAAGTCCAGGAAGCTCAGAGAGTCCCAAAGAAGTTGGACTCAAGGAAAAACACACCAAGGAACATCATAATTACATTAGCCAAGATTAAAATGAAGGAGAGAATTCTAGAAGCAGCTAGAGATAAGGGGACAGTCACCTACAAAGTAGTTCCCATCACACTGTCAGCTGATTTCTCAACAGAGACCTTACAGGCAAGAAGGGGCTGGAAAGAAGTATTCCAAGTCATGAAAGGCAAGGACCTACATCCAAGATTGCTCTATCCAGTGAAACTTTCATTTAGAATGGAAGGACAGATAAAGTGCTTCTCAGATAAGGTCAAGTTAAAGGAGTTCATTATCACCAAGCCCTTATTATATGAAATGTTAAAGGGACTTATCTAAGAAAAAGAAGATAAAAATATGACAGTAAAAAGACAGCGAACTCACCATTATTAACAACCACACCTAAAACAAAAGCAAACTAAGCAAACAACTAAAACAGGAACAGAAACACAGAAATGGAGATCACATGGAGGGTTAGCAATAGGGGATTGGGTGGAGGAAAGAGGGGGAAAAGGTACAGAGATTATGTAGCATAGATGGTAGGTAGAAAATAGACAGGGAGAGGGCACGAATAGTGTGGGAAATGTAGAAGCTAAAGAACTTATGACACATGGACATGAACTACAGGGGGGAATGTGGGTGGGAGGGGTGTGCAGGGTGGAGGGGCATGAAGGGGGAGAAATGGGACAACTGTAATAGCATAATCAATAAAATATATTTTAAAAGTTTTGTGGTAAAAAAAAGAATATATATACCTCAACGGGGAGGTGATTTTAATCCTTAAAATGTAGGTGCATCTAAAAGTACATTGCCACTTTTGTTTCACATTAATTGGTTCAGCATGCCACCTGCTGGAAAGTGTGTTCAGCATCCCTAGGCAGATTTTTCCGACTCAAAATCTAAAACCTTTATTCTCTGAAAAGTCAGTGTTCTTTTTTAAAGTATTTTAATTGATTATCCTATTACAGTTTTCCCAATTTTCCCCCTTTATCCTCCTTGCACCCTGCCCCCCAACCCTCCAGCATCCACCCTTAGTTCATGTGCATGGGTTGTACTTATAAGTTCTTTGAGTCATCTGTTTTCTATGCCATTTTTTAATCTCTCCCTGTCTATTTTGTGCCTACTAATTATACTTCTTCTTCCCTGTACCTTTCCCCCCATTCCTCCCTTCCCCTTACCCCCTGAAATCCCTCCATGTGATGACCATGAAAAGTCAGTGTTCTTACATTCAGCATTTCCCCATGGTTTGTGAGTTTCATTTTTAAACATTCTTTTACTTCATTTGTATATTAAAGCAGAAACATTAAAATGTTTTTAACTTGGTTAATGATCATATTTATCCCATTTCAATGCATTTGTTGTCTGTTAACATCATCCATGATCTATACATGAAAGAAAAGGAATAAAATATCAGAATTATTTGAAATGACATGAATAAGTCATCCTAGCAAGTTCTGGTGAGTTCTCTACTGGAGGAAGTAGAGAGAATGTTATGGAATATCTGGAAGCTAGAAAGTTATGAAGGTCCTTTCAGAAGTATTATTAAGCCACAAAAAAGAGGGAAGGACAAAAAAACTTTAGGCAGGCTATGATATGAAAGCCAGATGCTGAGAGCCAGACTGTGGAGGTACTGTAAAACCTTTTGAAAGAATTTAGATTTAATTCTAAGAGCAATTACTAAATTACCAGCAAATGAAAATTGTTAATATGTGTATGTGTATAGGGGTGGGAGGTTGAAGGGAGGTGGTAGTGACCACACTCAGATTTATATTTTAGAAACATCATTCTAGCTGAAATTTGGAGAATGGCTGGGGAAAATCAGATTGAACATCAATTTAAGGTATGTGTGATTTGGCATTGGATTATTTTCTACTGACAAAGAAAGAAGTGAATTCATCTGAGAGTTATTTAAGATGTTGATTGGAGAAGAGTTGGTGAAAATTGGTTGTAAGGGGCAAATAAAAGAGAAAAATCCAAGATAGACTCTTAGTTTTTTGCCTCGAGCAAATAGATGAATGGAAGCACCATTTAATGAGACAAGGAGTACTGTAGAAGTAGATTTTCAAAATGGCCAGGGAAAAATATTTATTTTCCCTTCAGACATGTTGAATTTGAGAGGTTTAAAGTATATAGGTACATATATCTGGTGAGCAATTAGATAATATAAGCTGGAACTCTGAGGAGAAATCTGGGCCAGAGATACAAGTTAGGAATGATCAGTCTGTTAAGAGTAAATTGATGTTCTGGGTGTGGTTGATATCTCATAGAATGCAGAGTGAGAAAAAAAGAATGACTAAGAAGGAACCCTAAGGAACCCATCAATTAAGAATTTGTTAGAGGAGGTAGAAGCCAGCAAATAAGACCTCTCAGGAAGGCTGGAAGGAAACCAGAAAGGCTACAGGCAGAGCCAATGAAAATAAACTTTTCCAACAGGAAGGGTACGTGCAACAATGTCAATTGTTGCTGATAGGCGTGATGTTTTCTTTAGGATTTAGTAGTATGTGGCCTTGTCAAGTCAAGTTCCAGTGGAGTGACAGAGTCAATTTTAGTGAAGAGGGGTGAAAAAGAGGAGGCAGTGAGTGCATAATATTATTTGTTGTAAAATGGACTTTAGGTATGGGGTGGGAGCTGAAGAGAGAGGTCTGATTAAGGGAGCAATTTTTTTTTTGAAAGGAAATGGTTAAGAATGTTTAAATGTTCAAGGAAATTATTCCATAAAGAAAAAAGAAAACTGAAGGATTAAAATAGAGCTTAGTCATTAGATAGTTTAGTTCCTGAGAAGGCAACCAGATGATGATGATGATGATGATGATGATGACAATAATAACAAGAGTTTATTGTGCTCTCCTTTGTGTAGGAACTATTCTAAGAGAATTATGTCATTTAACTCTTACATAGTCTCTCTGAGAGAGGTACTATTATTATCATCCCATTTAAAAAAAAATCCTCATCTGAGGTTATGTTCATTGCTCTTAGAGAGACAGGGAGGGTGAGAGAGAGGGAGAGAGAGAGAGAGAGAGAGAGAGAGAGAGAGAGAGACAGACAGACATCGGTTTTTACTGTATGTGCCATGAATAGGAATCAAACCTAGGTATGTGCCCTGACTGGAATTGAACCTACAATCTTTTAGTTTACAGGATGACACTCCAATCAATGGAGCCACCTGGCCAGGGCTAGTCCAATTTTTAAGATAAAAACACTAAGGCACAGACAGGTACTGTGAGTAGCCAAAGCTACATGATAAGTGGTGCAGTTAAGGCTCATGCCCAAAAATCTCACTTGAGACTTGCACCACTAATCACAAGATTTTATTGTGGGATCCACATCCTAGTTGGAGATGTAAATAGGAGGCAACCACCTATGCTATTTTAATGAAAGAGAAAGAGATCAAGGCAGGTATTGATGTAAGTGTCAGCATAGTTAGCATTTTTAATTTCTTAGGGCTGCCATAACAAATTCCCTCAAACTGGATGGCTTAAAAACAACAGAAATTAATTCTCTATCTCAGTTTTGGAATGCAGAAGTCCAAAATTAAGGAATCATCTAGTCTCACTCCCTCTGAAGGGGCTATATACCTCCAATCTCTGCCTGGCTTCACATGGCTAACTTGTCTGTATCTCAAAACTCTATATCTTTCTCTTCTAAGAACACTTGCCATTTGATTTAGGTCTTACCCTAAATCCAAGATGAGTTCATCCTGAGAAACTTAACAACTACATCTGCAAAAAAAAAAAAAAAAAAAAAATCTTGTTCCAAATAGGATCACATTGACAGTTTTCAAGGGTTAGGATCTACACATATTCAACCTACTATAGTTAGAAAGTTGAGGGACTTCCTGTCCAATGGATTCCATACCTTTCATGAAGTAGGAATATGAGTTCTTTCTGGAAGTGAGCTCAAATGAAGGAGTATCAAATATCTGAGGAGTTGAAGAAACTTGGAAGTAATTATTAATGAAATTTGGGGTCAGGTGAGTAGGAAACAGTATGTTTGTGGGATGCTGTGGAGAAAACAGTTATATGCCATTGTGTGATTTTTCTCCAGCAGCAGTTTAGAAGTCTGTGTACAAACATGGAGAAGTTGACATTTGAAGTGACCTAAGTTACAGCCTAGGGAGGAGGCATGGATGTGAAGGAAAGAGAGAGACAGAGAGGTTTTAGGACACTGGTTTTCAATTTTTGAAAAATTATTTTATTGTTCTCAATTCGAGTTGTCTGAATTTTCCCCTTACCACTCCTCCCCACCCCAGTCAAACTCACCTCCCTCCATTGTTTCCACCCTCCCCTTTGGTTTTGTCCATGTGTGCTTTATAGTAGTTCCTGAAAACCCTTGCTCCTACTGTCCCCTACTCACTCCCCTCTGGTTATTGTTAGATTGTTCTTAATTTTAATATCTCTGGTTATATTTTATTTGCTTTTTTTCTATTGTTGATTATGTTCCAATTAAAGGTGAGATCACATGGTGTTTGTCCCTCACCGCCTGGCTTATTTCAATTAGCATAATGCTCTCCAGGTCCATCCATGCTGTCACAAAGGGTAGGAGCTCCTTCTTTCTCTCTCCTATGTAGAATTCCATTTTGTAAATGTACTATAGTTTTTGATCCACTCATTTGCTGATGGGCACTTAGGTTGCTTCCAGTACCTGGCTATTGTAAATTGTGCTGCTATGAAGATTGGGGTGCATAGGTTTTTTTGAATTGGTGTTTCAGTGTCCTTATGATATAACCCCAGTAGTGGAATTGCTGGGTCAAAAGGCAATTCCACTACTGGGGTTATATCATAAGTTTTCTCAGGAAATTCCATAATGTTTTTCATGGAGGCTGCACCAGTTTGCATTCCCACCAACAGTGCGCTAGGGTTCCCTTTTCTCTACATTTTCTCCAACACTTGTTTGTTGATTTGTTCATGATGGCCATTCTCACAGGCGTGAAGTGGTATCTCATTGTGGTTTTAATTTGCATCTCTCTGATGGCTAGGGATGCTGAGCATCTTTCCATATGTCTCTGGAACTCCTTGGAAGTCTGTATGACCTGTGTATATCCTCCTTGGAGAAATGTCTGTTCAAGTCTTTTGCCTATTTTTAATTTTTTTTTTGTCTTCCTGGAGTTGAGTCACGTGCGTTCTTTATATATTTTGGAGATCAAACCCTTGTCTGAGGTATCATTGGCAAATATATTTTCCCATATAGTTGGTTCCTTTTCTTTTTAATGCTGTTCTGTTTAGCCATGCAGAAGCTTCTTAATTTGATGAGATCCCATTTGTTTATTCTTTTCTTTATGCCCCTTGCTTTAGGGGACATATCAGTGAAGATGTTGCTGCATGGAATGTCTGAGATTTTCTTGCCATTGTTTTCCTCTAGGACTTTTATGGTGTTATGACTTAAATTTAAGTCCTTTATCCACTTTGAATTTACTTTTGTGTATGGTGTAAGTTGGTGATTGAGTTTCTTTTTTTTTTTTCTTTTTTTCGTATGTAGCTGTCCAGATCTCCCAACACCATTTGTGGAAGAGTCTATTTTTATTCCATTTTATGCTTCCTCCCCCTTTGTCAAATATTAATTGACCATAGGGACTTGGGTTTATTTCTGGGTTCTCTATTCTGTTCCATTGGTCTATGTGTCTATTCTTATGCCAGTTACCAGGCTGTTTTGATTACAGTGGCTTTGCAATGCAGTTTGATATCAGGCATTGTGACCCCTCCTACTTTGTTCTTCTTTCTCAAAATTGCTGCAGCTATTTGGGGTCATTTATGGTTCCATATGCATCTCTGAAATGTTTGTTCTATATCTGTGGTATATGCCATTGGTACTTCAATAGGGATTGCATTGAAACTATAAATTGCTTTGGGTACTATAGACATTTTGATGATGTTAATTCTTCCAATCAATGAACATGGTAAATCCTTCCATTTGTTTGTGTCATCCTTAGTTTCTTTTCTCAGTGTTGTGTAGTTTTCTGAGTATAGGTCTTTTACCTCCTTGGTTAAGTTTATTTCTAGGTATTTTATTTTTCTTTTTGCTGTATCAAATGGTATTTTTCCCTGATTTCTCTTTCTGATAATTAATTGTTGGTGTACCAAAATGTGTTTGATTTCTGAAGATTGACTTTGTATCCCACTGTTTTTCCGAATTCACTTATTAGGTCAAGTAGTTATTTGGTGGAGTCTATAGGACTTTCATGTACACTCTCATGTCATCTACAAACAACGATGGTTTTGTTTCATCTTCTTCTTTCTGTTTAGTTTTTTTCATTTATTTATTTAATTGCATTGTTTGACTGGTTTTCCTTATTTCTTTTCATATAGTATTTCAAATTTCCTTTTTTTACTTCAGTCATCTTCCAATAATTTTTTAGTGGAGTCTATAGGATTTTCTAAGTACACTACCATGACATCTGCGAGCAATGACAGTCTTACTTCCTCTTTTCAATTTGGATGCCTTTTATTTCTTTTTCTGTTCTGATTGCTGTGGCTAGGATTTCCAATACTATGTTGAATAGGAGTGGTGAAAGCAGACATCCTTGTCTTGTTACTGATCTTAGTGGGAAAGCTCTAAGTTTTTGCCCATTGAGTATTATGTTGACTCTAGGTTTCTCATATATGGCCTTTATTATGTTGAGGAATGCTCCCTCTATTCCCAGTTTGCTGAGTGTTTTTATCATAAATGGGTGCTGTACCTTATCAGATGCTTTTCCCCCATCTATTGATATGTTCATGTGATTTTTGCCTTTCATTTTGTTTATGTTGTTTATTATGGTTATTGATTTGTGAATTTTGTACTATCCTTGCATCTCTGAGATGAATCCCACTTGATCACAGTCTATGATCTTTTTAATGTATTGCTGGATGTGGTTTGTATTTGTTGAGGATTTTAGCATCTTTTTTCATCAGCAATATTGGCCTGAAGTTTTCTTTCTTTTTTACATCTTTATCTGGGTTGGGGTTAGGATGATGCTGGCTTCATAAAAAGAGTTTGGGAGTCTTCCATCTTCTTGAATTTTTTTGAATAATCTGAAGGATGAGGGTTACCTCTCCTTAAATGCTTTGTAAAATTCTCCCATGAAACCATCTGGTCCAGGGCTTTTGTGTGTGGGAAGCTTTTTGATTACTGCTTCAATTTCACCTGCTATTTTTGTTCTGTTCAGGCTTTCTGCTTCTTCTTCATTGAGTTTTGGAAGATTATATTTTTTCTAGAAATTTGTCCATTTCACCTAGCTTTTTAAATTTCTTAGCAAATAGTTCTTCATAGAATTTCTTACAGTACCTTGTATTTCTGTGACATCAGTTGTAATCTCTCCTCTTTCATTTCTGATTGGCTTATTTGGGTCTTCTCTCTTTTTTTCTTGATGAGTCTGCTTAAAGGCTTGCCAATTTTGTTTATCTTTTCAAAGAACTAGCTCCTGGATTTATTGATCCTTAGAATTGTGCTTTTAGTCTCTATGCCATTTAATTCTGCTGTCATCTTGGTTACTTCCTTCCTTCTATTTGTTCTGGGTTGTCTTTACTGTTGATCCTGGAGTTCTTGTAGGCATAGGGTTAGGTTGTTTATTTGAAATGTTTCTATATTTTTTACGTAGGCCTGTATCACTTTGAACTTACCTCTCAGGACTGCCTTCACTGTGTCCCATAGTTTTGGGTTGTTGTAAGTTCATTTGTTTCCAGGAACTTTTTGATTTCCTGCTTGATCTCCTTCTTGACCCATTCATTGTTTAATAGCATGCTATTCAATCTCCATGAGTTTGAGTGTTTTTCAGTTTTTTCCTTGAGGTTGGTTTCTAGTTTCAGTTTCTCATGGTCAGAGAAAATGCTTGATATGATTTCAATTTTCTTGAATTTGTTGAGGCTTGTTTTGTGTCCTATCATGTGGCCTATCTTTGAAAATGTTCCATCTGCGTTTGAAAAGAATGTGTATTTTGCTTCTTTGGAATGAAAGGCTCCCATATATATCAGTTAATTCCACTTTATCTGGGGCAATGTTTAATGCCACAACATCTTTGATGATATTTTGTTTGGAAGATCTGTTCATTTTTGACAGTGGGGTGTTAAAATCTCCTACAATAATTGTGTTGCTGTCAATATCTTTTTGGAAAACCAGCAAGATTTTCTTTATGTATTTGGGTGCTCCTATGTTGGGTGCACATATATTTGCAATGTTTATATCTTCTTTATGGATTCTTTCCTTGAGTACAATGAAGTGACCTTCTGGGTGTCTTTTTATGGCTTTATTTTTGAAGTCTATTTTGTCTGATATGAATATTGTTACTCTGGCTGTTCTTTCTTGTCCATTTTCTTGGAATATTTGTTTCCAGCCCTTCACTTCAGTCTGTTAAGGTCTTTTGTTCTGAGGTGGGTCTCTTGTAGGCAGCATATGTGTGGGTCATTATTCATTATCCATTCAGCTGTTCTGTGTTTTTTGATTGGGCATTTAATCCATTTACATCTAAGGTTATTATTAATAGGTGCTTATTCATTAGCATTTTTTGGTACCTGTGTTCTTCTCTCTCCCACTGTTTTTCTTCCTGTTTTTAAAGCAGATCCTTTAGCATGTCTTGCAGACTTGGTTTGAAGGAGGTATATTCTTTAAGTCTTCTTTTTTTCTGGGAGGCTCCTTATTTGCCTTTCCATTTTAATTGAGAGCCCTGTTGGATAAAGTAGTGTTGGTTGCAGGGCTCTAGTTTTCATTACTTGGAATATTTCTTGCTTGGAAATATTCCCTTCTGGCTTAGATTTTTTCCATTTGAGAAGTCAGCCGCTAGCCTTATTGAGGCCCCCTTGTATGTTACTTCCTGTTTTTCCCTTGCTGCCTTCAAGATTCTCTCTTTCTCTTGGAATTTTGACATATTAATTATGATATGTCTTGAAGTGGGCCTCTTTGAATTCCTCTTGATTGGAACTCTCTGTGTTTCCTGGATTTGTGTGATAGTTCTCTCTTCAAATTAGGGAAGTTTTCCATCAGTACTTTTTCAAACAGGTTTTGTATCCCTTGCTGTTCTTCTCCTTCTGGTATCCCCATTATACAGATATCATTGTTTCATGTTGTCCTACATTTCCCTTAACACATCTTCATTCTTTCTGAACCTCTTTTCATTTTCTTGCTCTTTCTGGGTATTTTTTCTACCTTGTCCTTCAGCTCACTGATCTGATCCTCTATTTCACCTAGCCTGCTTTTGTTTCCTTCTACTGTATTCTGCAGTTCAGAAATTGTGTTCTCTGTTTCTTCTTGGCCCTTGTTGATAGTTTCTATTTTCTTTTTCTTGTTGATGTACTTTGCAGTGAGTTCATTGTAGTTTCCCTGTAGTTTTTGGGAATTCTCTGTGAGCTCATTGAGTTTCCTGATAACCATTACTTTGAACTAAATATCTGATAGTTGACTTGCCTCTATTTCATTTAGCATTCTTTCTGAGGCTTCCCCCTTTCCTTTCATTTGGGAATTGTTTATTTGTCTTCCCATTGTTTGTGAGACTCTTCTTGTTAACCCCTGCTTCTTAAATTTATCTCTTATGACTCTCTGTGTTTATGGTGTGAACTTCTATGGTAGAAGACCTGTTAGTTTCAGTGGTGCAGTCTCCTTGATCTCCTGAGCTTTCTGGTCTTGAGGTGTCATTTTTGTTGGCTCTCTGTATTTCTTTGTGTTTTGATTGTTGTTGGGTCTGTCTTTGGTGGGTCCTTCCCTCCAGCTGTTTAACTGAGGGTCACTCCATCCACCATGTCTTGTATTCTGTTGTGCAGGTGTGGACAGGTTGTGTTGAAGCTGGTTCTTCTGTGTGTATGAGGTTTTGAGTCTTCCCTCTTGCTCTTGTTCAGGTGTTTGTTCTGGGTAATTTCTCCACCATTTATTTGTATTTTCATATCAGTCCTGCATTGAGGTTAGTGTGGCTTCCACTACCTCCTTCACCTTCTTCCTTTGTTATCTGTTGGTGGTTCCTTTGGTGGTGGGTTTCCTCTTCCAGAAGGTATCCTGGTGTTCACAGCTCCCACCTACTCTTTTTGGTGATGAGTTGGATGGAGAAGGCAAAGTGGTTTAACACAGCAGGAATGTATTCTCTCTATTGTATTTAAAGTAGCAATCCATAGAGAAGAGATAGAACCTTTGGATATGTATAATGTTAACTGTGATATTTCACCCAACTGGCCACTTTTTAGGAAGAATTGAAAAAAGATAAGAGTCTTGTTGGGGGCAGGGGAAGGATTGTAAGTTGGACCTAGAAAGCAGTGAGCCTGTGGGAGGACAGATTATGAGGTAAAGTGAGAGTAACAGATAGAAAATAGGTGTAGTATGTGAGAGAATATTGTAAACCACAGCAGTAATAAAGTTCAGGAAACAGTGAAGTGAGCTATGATCTGGGAGGGGTGCTGTGTAGTATTTAGTATTGTATGGAACAGCAATTATTTACAATAGTAATGGAGCAATAATCATATGACAGGATCTGTGTTATCTGAATAACAAGAATAGGAAGTACAAGACCTGGAGTACTGTGCTATTGGAACAGAAGTGAAGTGAAAGATGGAAAATTAAAAATGCACTATCAAAGAAAGAACAAGGGAAACCAGTCAAACCATGCAATTTAACAAACCAAGTGAAGAAGATGAAACAGAAGGAAAACAAATAAAGAGTATGAATAAAACAAAATGTGTAAGAATAAGGAAAAAATAATATGCATACATGATAACTTTCAAGTTCTCTGGAGCAGCAAAGTGAAATTCGTCTCACTGTCTCAGTTGTTGGGATGACCCGTCTTTGGGTCTAACTCTGGTCCTTTCACAGTTCCAGGTTTTATTGTCTCACTTGTGGGAATTAAAAAAAAAGGAAGGAAGAAGGAACAAAAAAGGAAAGGAAGGAAGGAAGAAGAAATTTTTTTTTTAATTAAAAAAAAAAAAAAAAAAAAAAAAAGCCTTCTGCTTGCTTTAAAGTGGCCAAACCAGTTCTGCTGGTTTCCCTGGCTACAGCAGGCTAAGGAGGGATTCATTTCACTTTTCTCCCTTCCTGAGCCACACTTTTCGCAGTTGCCCAGCCTCCAGCCTAGTTCCTCAGTTTGCTGCAGGGCCCCCAGACTACACCTTCAGTCCACCAGTTGCGCTGTCCCTGAGGTGCACCAATTAGGGGCAACTCATAAACCACCCTCTCACTCTTTGCTGTCCTGTATGCTAGGGACTCTCAGAGTCCCTTCAGAGTGGTTCATCCCTCACTGAGTTAAGCCTTTCTGTGGATTGCTGACTCTCTGAGCCCTGCAGCTCTCCTCTGCTGGGACATTTCTGCCTTCCTCTTAAAGAGCCAGTGGGACAGGGGCCAAATGTGAAGTGCCTCTGTGGTGCAGCACTTGGCCTTCCCTGCTGGGGTGGGATGGGCAGTCACCAGGCTGTGGGTTCAGGTGTACACCATCCCTGGGGCTTCAGGTATGAGTATGCAGTTGGGTGGGGGTAGGGGTGCAAGAGGCAGAGGTGGCTACTATGGGATAATTCTCCAAACAACCACCAAATGCCTCTTTTTTCTCTTTTCCTTTTTGAAAAATTCCTCCTATTCAAGCCTGTCACTCCAAACAAGTGCCTGGCCTCTCCCACAGCCCAACTCTTCAACCAGACTAGGGACTGACTGGATCAGGGTCTGTTACTGCCCATCTCTTCCCAGCTCGCATCCACAGTCTCAGTGGGTGCACACCACCCCTGTGTATTTGCCATGTCATCTTTTCCTCCCCCACCAAATTTCAAGCATCTGGGTCTCTCCTGGCACTGCTAAAACTTTGTTTGGCAGGGGAGGGAGCTGTCGACCTGGCTCCCTCCCAAGAATCCTGAGGCTGTAGCCGCCCTGGTCCCTGCACTGGTCCTAGGGACCTTATTGTCCTGAAGCACTCACCTAACTGTCTGATTTTTCAGTGTCCTCTACAATTTTTGGTCTCCAATCATCATGTATGCTGGGATACCATTGACTGTTTACTCTGTTCCTCAGAAGATCAGCTAGTGTTTCACCCATGCTCAGGGGGAAGTGGACTCCACTCCTACCTATCTCACCACCATCTTCCCTCAGTCTTTTTTAATTGTTGTTGAATTACAGGTGTCCTGCCTTTTTTCCCATTGCTTACTCCTACCTGATCCACCCCTCACTCCCACAGACAACCCCCATCATATTGTCCATGCCAAATAGTCATCTATTTGTGATCCTTTCCTTGCTTCTTCCCATTCTTTCACCTGTTCTCCCCCATTACCTCCCCTCTGGTCACTGTAAGTTTGTTCTTTATTTCCAAGTCTCTGGTTCTACTTTGTTCATTTGTTTGTTTTATTGATTAGTTTGCACTTACAGGTAAGATCATAGGGTATTGTCTTTCACCAATTGGCTTATTTCATTTAGCTTAATGCTTTCCAGGTCCATCCATGCTGTCATGAAAGATAGTAGTTCCCTCTTTTTTTCTGCTGCATAGTATTCCATTGTGTAAATGTAACACTTACTAATGCACTCACTTACTAATGGACATTTAGGCTATTTCCAGCACTTGACTATTGTAAATAATATTGCTATGAACGTTGGGGTGTGCAGGTATTTTTCAACTAGTAATTCAGAATCCTGAATCATAGCAGTGGAATCACTGGATAGAAAGGCAGTTCAATATCTTTTTTTTTTTTTTTTTTTTTCAGGAAATTCCATATGGTTCTCCACAGTCATTGCACTGGTCTGCATTCCCACCAACAGTGTACTAGGGTTCCCTTTCTTCCACAACCTCGCCAACACTTGTTGATTGTTGACTTGGTAAAGATGGCTATTCTGACTGGTATGAAATGGTGTCTAATTGTGGTTTCAATTTGAATATCTCTAATAGGTAGTGATGCTGAGCATTTTTTCATGTGTCTATGGACTCTCTATATGTCCTCCTTAGAGAAGTGCCTGTTCATGTCCTTTGCCCATTTTTTAATTGCATTGCTTGTCTTCCTGGTGTGGAGTCATGTGAATTCTTTATATATTTTGGAGATCAAACCCTTGCCTGAGGTATCATTGGCAAATATGTTTTCCCATTACAGTTGGTTCCCTTTCCTTTTGTTGCTGTTTCTTTGGCTGTGCAGAAGCTTTTCAGTTTGATGTAGTCACCTTTGTTTATTCTTTCCTGCATATCTCTTGCCCCGGGGGATGTATTGGTAAAAATATTGCTGCATGGGGTATCTGAGATGTTCCTGCTTATGTTCTAGGACTTTTATGGTGTCATGACTTATATTAAAGTCTTTTATCCATCTTGAGTTTATTTTGGTATATGGGGTAAATTGGTGGTCTAGTTTCATTTTATTGCATGTACTTGTCAAGATCATCCAACACCAATTATTGAAGAAGATATTTTCACTCCATTTTATGCTCCTGCCCTCTTTGTCAAATATTAATTTACCATAGATAAATAGGTTTATTTCCGGGCTCTCTATTCCATTCCATTGATCTATGTGTCTGTTCCTATGCCAGTACCAGACTATTTTGATTACATTAGCCTTATAATATAGTTTGATATCAGGTATCATGATTTCTCTTACTTCATTCTCAAAAGTATTAAGACTATTCAGAGTTATTTATGGTTCCATAAAAAATTTTAAATTATTTGTACTATATTGTGATATATGCCATTGGTATTTTGATAGAGATTGTGCTAAATGTATAGACTGCATAGGTAGTATGGGCATATTAATAATGTTAATTCTTCCAATCAGTGAACATCATATATGCTTCCATTTATTTGTGTCTTTCTTAGTGTCTTTCCCCAGTGTTGTGTAGTTTTGTGAGTACAGGTCTTTTACCTCCTTGGTTAAGTTTATTCCTGGTTACTTTATTTTTCTTGTTGCTCTAGTAAATGGGACTTTTTCCTGATTTCTGTTTCTGATATTTCATTGTTGGTGTACAAAAATGCCTTTCATTTCTGAATGTTGACTTTATGTCTCGTGTTTTGTCAAAATCATTTATTAGGTTCAGTAGATTTTAGGTGGAATTGAAAGGATTTTCTGTGTACACTATTATGTCATGTACAAATAGTGACAGTTTTACTTCCTCCTTTCCAAGTTTGGTGCATTTTATTTCTTTTTCCTTTTTGATTGCTGTGGCTATGACTTCCAATACTATGTTAAATAGAAGTCATGAAAGTGGACACACTTGTCTTGTGCCTCATATTCAGGTGGAAGCTTTTAGCATTTACCCATTGAGTATGATGTTGGCTGTAGGTTTCTCACACATGGTCTTTATTATGTAAAGGTGTGCTCCATCTACTCTCACTTTGTTGAGTTTTTTTTTTTCATAAATAGGTGATGTACTTTATCAAAGTTTTTTTAAGCATCTATTGATATGATCAAGTGGATTTTGTCTTTTGTATTATTTATGTGGCATATTACATTTATTGATTTGCATATATTTTACCATCCTTGCATCCCTGGGATGAATCTCACCTGACTATTGTGTATTGTCTTTTCAGTGTATTGCTGGACCTGATTTGTCAGTATTTTGTTGAGGATTTTATCATCTATGTTTATCAATGATATTGGCCTATAGTTTTCTTTCTTTGTGATTTCTTTATCTGATTTTGGAAATAGGATAATATTGTCCTCATAAAAAAGTTTGGGAGTCTTCCATCTTCTTGAATTTTTTGGAACAGCTTGAGAATAATCAGGGTTAGCTCTTCTCTAAATGTTTTGTAAAATTCTGTGAATCTGTTGTGCCCAGGGCTTTTGTGTGCCATGAGTTTTTTGATTACTGCTTTTATATCAGTAGCTGATATCACTCTATTCAGTCTTTATGCTTCTTCTTGATTCAGTTTTGGAAGATTATATGTTTCTAGTAATTTGTCCTTTTCACTCACTTCTTCAAATTTCTTGTCATATATTTGTGTGCAGTAATTTCATACAATCCTTTGTATTTCTGTGGTATTGGTTGTAAATTTGCCTCTTTTGTTTCTTATTTTATTTATTTGGGTTATCTCCCCTTTTTTTCTTGATGATTCTGGCTAAAGGATTATTGAGTTTGTTTATCTTTTCAGGGAACCAGCTCCTGGATTTTTTGATCCTTCAGATTGTTCTTTTAGTCTCTATGTCATTTAATTATGCTCTGATATTTATTATTCTCTGCCTTCTACTCCCTCTGGGCTTTGTTTGTTGTTTTCCTCTAGTTTTGTAGAGGTAGAGTTAGGCTGTTTATCTGAAATGTTTCTATTTTTTTAGGTAGGGCTCTATTGGCATGAACTTCCTTCTCAGGACTGCCTTCACTGTGTCCCATAGGTTTTGGGCTGTTGTGGTTCATTTTCATTGTTTCCAAAAACCTTTTGATTTTTTCCTTGATCTCATTGTCCACCCATTCATTGTTTAATAATGTTATTCAGTCTCCATTGTTCAGTATTTCACTGTTTTCCAGTTTTATTCCTTGAGGTTTTTTTTTTTTTAGTTTCAAGCCATTATGATCTAAGAAAAATGCTTGATAGTATTTCAGTTTTCTTGAATCTGTTTTGTGTCCTATCATGTGGTCTATCTTTGAATTTTTTCCATGTGCATATGAAAACTATGTGTATTTTGTTTCTTTGGAGTGAAAAGTTATGTACATATCAGTTAAGACCTTTTGATCTAGGGTATTGTTCTTTGCCTCCATATCCTTGTTAATATTTTGTTTGGGAGATCTATCCATTGCACATAGTGGGGTGTTAAAATACCTTACTATAAGTGTGTTGCTCTCTATATCTTTATTGAAGTCCTCCATGAGCTTCTTTATATATTTGGGTGCTTATATGTTGGTTGCATATACATTTACAATGTTTATAGCTTTCTCATAGATTCTTCTCTTTAGAATTATGAAATGGCCTTCTTTGTCTCTTTTTATGGACTTTGTTTTGAAATGTATTTTGCCTGATATAAGTATTGTTACCCCAATTTTTCCCTGTCCATTTGCTTGGAATATTTTTTCTATCCCTTCACTTTCAGTCTGTGTAGGTATTTTTTGTTCTGAGGTGGGTCTCTGATAGCATATGTGCAAGTCATGTTTTCTAATCCATTCAGATACCCTATGAATTTTGATTGGAGCATTTAATCCATTTACATTTAATGCTACTACTGAAAGGTACTTATTCTTTGCCATTTTGCCTTTTATACCTATATTCTCTATGTCACTCTGTACTCGTCTCACTCATCTTCTTAAAGCACACCCTTTAGTATGTCTTGCAATGCTGGTTTGGTGGAGGTGTATTCTTTTAACCTTCTTTTGTCTAGGAAACTCCTTATTTTGCCTTCCATTTTAAATGACAGGCTTGCTGTGTAGAATAGTCTTGTTTGCAGGCCTTTGCTTTTCATTATTTGTGATATGTTTTGCTATTCCCTTCTGGCTTGTAGTGTTTAGTTGATAAATCAGCTGCTAGCCTTATTGGGGCTCCCTTGGATTTTGCTATCTGTTTCTACCTTGCTTCTTTTAAGATTCTCTTTTGTATTTGAATTTTGTCATTTTAATTATGATGTGCTTTGGAGTAGGTGTCTTTGGGTTCATCTTGATTGGGAGCCTCTGTTCTTCCTGAACTTGCATGGTTTTCCCCTTTCATGGTTCAGAACATTTTCTGTCATAATTTTTTTCAAACAGGTTTTCCATCCTTTGCTCCTTTTGTTCTCCTTCTGGTACTCCTGTAATTTGAAAATTGTTATATTTAGTGTTGTCTTGAAGTTCCCTTAAGCTATTCTTATACTTTTTGAGTCTTTTTTTCAAGCTGTTGCTCTATCTGGGTTTTTTTTTTCTACCCTGTCATCTAGTTCACTAATTCGGTCCTCTTCTTCATCCAGCCTACTTGTGATTTCTTCTAGCCTATTATTTTTTATTTCATATATTATATTGTTCATTTATTCCTTGTTCTACTTCCTTTGTCACTTGTTGTAGTTCTCATTCAGTTTCTTGTAGTTGTCACTGAGTTCCTTGAGCATTCTTATAGCCATTTTTTTGAACTCTATGTCTGATACATTGCTTGCCTCAATTTCATTTAGCTCTTTTACTGGGGATTCTTCCATTCCTTTCTATTGGGGATTCTGTTGAGTCATCCAATTTTAGGTGACTCTTTTTATTTATTTCTGCATCACTGGGTGCTTTGCTTTGCCTGTCTGACTTTGTGGGGTATACTTCTGTGGTAGGAGCTCTGTGGAACTCAGTGGTGTAGTCTCTTTTATCTCCTTGTCTGTGTTCTCTAAGGTTGCCCTTACTCTGTTTATGTGGACTTTCTTGCTGTACTTGGGTTTACTTGGTGGCTTCTTTGTTGGTTGGGTCTCTCCTCTAGCAGGATTAGTGGTAGTCACAGAACCCACCTTGTCTTGTATGCTGTAACAAAGCAGTAGTACCAGGGAATCAAAACTACACCAGCAAAAAGAACCCCCCTAGCACATCAGCAATCTCAACCGCTACTGTGCAAATATTAGTATAAGTGAATAGAGATTATGGATACTATAAGATATGACAAAAGGAATGTGAAATGACTAAAAAGGGAAAAAGTTATTGAGTGGTAAGAGGGAGGAGAATTGATATGAGTAGTGGTAGAACTGAAGCAAAGAGTGGGAGAGAACAAAATTTAAAATGTAAGTAAAAACAAAAGGGCAATGGGAACAATAGGATAAGAAGAAGGAAAAATATACTATGAGATTTGAAGTAAAATTGAAAATGTATTGAACCAACAAGATCAAAATTGCAGAAGAACCCACAGCAGGGTCAATAGGAACTACTGCTGAATGAAGTTTAATAAAGGTGAAATGGGAATCAGAATATTGTAGAAAAGTGAATATGAGATGTCTACAGTAAAGAAAAATAATTTTGAGAAGATGGGGGAAGCAAACTGTTAAGAGTAAGGAATAAAGCCCATGTTGAGAGTAGGGGAAAAATTAAATAAAATTCTTCACTCAACTGATCAGGGGGTGGGGGAAGGCAAAATGGAGTAAGACAGGGAGACAGTATTCTGTGGGATTTGAAGTACTAAAAAATAGTGAACAAATAGGAGTTCCTTTGGATAAATATAGCAATGAGTGTGGCATTTTGCCCAACTAGCCACTATTTATAAAAGGTGGGAAAGAAATAAGACTCTTATAAGGGGTAAAAAGAATATGAGCTGACTTAAGAAAGAAGAGTGCTTATGTGAGGTTTAATGGAGGAGAAATAGTGAGGGATAGGAACATGGTGTAGTGTGAGAGAAAATAAAGTTTATACTGAGTAATAAATAAAGCGCAGGAAGATGGCAAAATGGTTAAAGACAGAGAAGGGTGATGTGTGGGATTTGGGAAAACAACAATATTATACAAATATATAATCTGAATGAAATAATTAAAAGTAATAGACCAAGCATAATGTATTCTTGGAATATGAGTGAAGTGAAAGAAGAAAAATTAAATGCAACATGAAAGGGAGAAAAAACAAACAAACAAACTTGAAAATGAAAAGAAGAAGGAGAAACAAAAAATGCAAATTCTTGTGAAGAACAAGGTGAAATTCATCTCAGCTGTTGGTGTTCACCTTCTTACTTTCTGGATCTGTCTCTGGTTTTCATCTCCAGGTCCTACTGTCTTACCCTTTTTTAAAAGTATATTTTATTGATTATGCTATTACAGTTTTCCCAATTTTCCCCCTTTTTCCCTCCTCCACCCCCAACCCTTCAGCATCCCCGCCACTTAGTTCATGTTCATGGGTTGTACATATAAGTTATTGGAGTTCTCTGTTTCCTATACCATTTTTGACCCCTTCCCATCTGTTTTATGCCTATCAATTGTGTTTCTTATTCCCTGTATCTTCCCCCCTTTTCCTCCCTTCCCCCTCCCCACTGAAAACCTTCCATGTGATGTCTATTTCTCTGATTCTGTTCCTGTTCTAGTGGTTTGCTCAGTTTTTATTCTCATTGTTTTTCGTTTCTTTTAGGTTCATTTGTTGATAGTTGTTAGTTTGTTGTCATTTTATTGTTAATAGTTTTTGATCTTCAATTTCTTAGATAAGTCCCTTTAACAGTTCATATAATAAGGGCTTGATGATGATGAACTCCTTTAACTTGACCTTATCTGGGAAGCACTTTATCTGCCCTTCCATTCTAAATGAGAGCTTTGCTGGATAGAGTAATCTTGGATGTAGGTCCTTGTGGGGGGCTCCACCCACAGGGCTCCCCCAGTCACCACTGATGAGAATAAGTCTACCAAGACATGATCTGCTCGGGGAGCAAAGGTGGCCAATCTCTCAAAGGAGAAGGGCCAAGAGCCTTTTCCTCAATAGGCTTTTTTATTGGGTTCAAATTGCACAGGAATACAGATAAACCTCATCAATCATTGTCAGGCAGTAATGATCAAACAATAGATAACATAAAAAGAACTATGAGAGCTTATTCTGAGTCAGAATCAGTTAGCTAAAGATCTATAAAACTTTGGGAAACAAACTCATTTCCTGCTTGGATCCTTATCAGGAAATCGAGGACATTCTTAGCAAAGCAGGTTTCACAGAATTTTACCCATTCTCTCTTAGGCTTGATCGCCCCAGGGAACTCACCCTTTCCAGCACAGGACTGCACCACCCTCTGTCATTGTTTCAGGCTTAAGTCAGGCAGGGGAAGTAAGGCAGCTAAGAGATTAGGAGACTTCTCGCAGACAGAATGAGGACTCAGGCTATGTCAAAGCTGAGGGGTGAGGGTTCATCACCCCCTTTTGCTGTAGCCCCTCTGTGGCAGACCCTTCTGTGTGGTGTGGGCCCAGCTTCCACCCAGAGAGGCACAGGACCCACACCCATAGATAGGTTCTCTCATGGGTAATTGGATTTTCAATATACTTAGGCTGTTTTGAGAGTGCTCTTTGCTGAAACCTCCTTACCCTGCAAGTACCTTGCAGGCCCAGTGTAAATGCCTGACTATTCATTTGCTAATATCCTTCTTCTGTGATGTAATGAGGGGCAGTGGCTCCTTTGTTGTAACAGGGATAATGAAGAGTATCCATCTTGGAATGTAAGGAGAGATGATTAGAATAAATGCCTGTCATGGCAGAGGCCACGGCTTTGACTCCTCTTGCGAGAAAAGCCTTGAATTTATCCTTATTCCTCCACCAGACTCAGCAGTCTGTGTGCATGTTTTAATTCATCCATAATGATGCGGACACTTTTGGCCAGTGTCTGCATCACCCCTCAAGTCCTTCCCTGAGGGCCCCTTCACTACCATGCCTGTCTTAGGTTGTCCATCCCTTGAGGAATCTTACCTGTCATTGGCTAACTGGTCAGTGTTGGGGCCAAGCAGGGTGCAGTAAGGGAGGCAGAGGTGGCACCCCTGCCAGGAAGATAAGCTTTGTCTTCTTAGTGGCTTATAGTCCCAAAGTCTCTCACTCAGCCTTAGCCATGGGGGGTTACAGCTTCTGAAACCAGGCAGAGAGGTTCCCAACAGGCCCTTGCCTTTTATGACTGAATACTTCTTTCCAGTCCCTTCTTGCCTGTAAGGTTTCTTTTGAGAAATCAGCTGACAGTCTTATGGGCACTCCTTTGTAGGTAACTCTCTCCTTTACCCTTGCTGCTTTTAGGTTTCTCTCTTTATCTTTAATCTTGAGTAACTTAATGATGATGTGCCTTGGTGTGTTTCTCTTTGGGTCCAACATCTTTGGGACTCTCTAAGCTTCCTGGGCTTCCTGGAACTCTATTTCTTTCACCAGATTGGGGAAGTTTTCCTTCATTATTTGTTCAAATAAGTTTTCAAATTCTTGCTGTTGTTCTTCTCCTTCTGGCACCCCTATAATTCATACATTGGAATGTTTCAAGTTGTCCCAGAAATTCCTAAGATTCTATTCACTTTTTTGAATTCTTGTTTCTTCATTCTGTTCCAGTTGTATGTTTATTTTTTCCTTTTGTTCCAAATCATTGATTTGAGTCCTGGTTTCCTTCATGTCACTGTTGGTTCTCTGAATATTTTGCCTTATTTCATTTTGGGTATCTTTATTTCATTTTCTGACCAAACTCAATTAGTTCTGTGAGCATTTTGATTGCCAGGTCTTTAAATTCTCCATCAGATAGGTTGGCTATCTCCTCATCACTTAGCTCTCTTTCTGAAGTTTTGCTCTGTTCTTTCACTTGTGCCATATTTCTTTGTTTTGGCACACCTGTTAAGATGTAAGGGGAGTGGGGCCCTAGGTATTTTCCAGGGCAGGGCAACCCTACTTGCTGTGCTGTGGTGCTGCCTGTGGGGTAAGGGCCAGAGAGGGAACAATGCAGCTCCCCTGCTCATCTCTAGCCCAGTTCAAACAAACTGTCATGTGAAACTGGGAGTTTCTCCCACTGCAGCAACCATCTTAGTCCACAGTCATCTCTGAGTCTCAGTTTTGGTTCAGCCAGCCTTGCCTGCAGAGTTGGCCACCTTGCCATGGATTCTCTCCATGTACCACCTTACTGGTCTGGTTGTTCTGGTTGACTGTTTCTTTAATTCCTTTGTTGTCAGAGCCCTATGCAGTTTGATTTTCTGAACTTCTGGTTGTTTATTGATTTTAGATTGGTTGTTATCCTTCTTTTGGTTGTGTGAGGAAGTGAAGGGTTTCTACCTAACCTCCATCTTGGCTGGAACCCTACTGTCTTTCTCTTGAAAAAATTAAAAATACCTCAAGCTGGTTGCTAAGCCTACTTAGGCAGTTTTGCCGGTCTTCCTGGCTCCTGTTGGCATTAGGGCACTGGGCTCTGTTTTCCTCTTCAATGGTTTGGCAAGAAAAGGGGCTCAATCTGGGCTATAGTAACCACAGGTACCCAGATTCCAGCCCGTGCCCTCAGAGTACTGTGTGACCTGCACTACTTTGTACAGTTGTGCAGGTCTGGCACCAATAATTGACCTCGCTTTGTACTCTTAATCCATGAGGTGTCCCAAGTGGGAGGAAATTGTGCCCATAATCCTCCCTCCTTTTTGACCAGGCAGCTGCACACACGAGGTCCTTGACCAGTGTGCCTCCGTTCCACTTTTGAAAAAAGTCTCTGTGGGCACAACTGGCACTCCGAGCCACTGCCCCACTTTCCACACATTCCAACTATCTGGCAAGTCCATAGTCTATCTCAGTCATGGTAAGTCATGGCCCACCTTTTTTCCCAGCTCCAGGTACCACCAGGATCCCCTCGACTCTCTGACACTGTCTTGGCCTATGACCACCAACCCAGCTTGGGTATGCTACCAGGATGTATGTATCTGTGCCTTTTCAACCACACCCCCTCAAGCAACTTTACATTCAATTCTCTCCTGGCACAGGACTAGGATTTCCCCACCCTGGTAGGGGAGGGATCCACTAGGATGCTCTCACTGACCTGACCTCCAGTGTCCCCGCAGCAATCTTATTTCTATCATCACACCTGAGGACTTCCCCTGTCTACCTATAAAACTCCCTTACTACCCACTTGGAAGCATCTTCTGCACACTTTGGCTTCCAAACTTCATATAAGTTAAGATTCTATTGAATGTTCACTTTGTTTTTCAGAAGATCTTTTAAGTGTCCCAGTTGGGTACACAAGCAAGTGGGCTCAGCTCCCACCTACTTTACCTTCATCTTCTCTCCTCCCCATCAGGGCACTGGTTTTCTACAGGCCATAGAAGTGAAGCTAGGTATGCATGGAAGTAAGGCCAGAAGGGAGACTACTGTCTAGGTCATTTATGACATTACAGGGAGAAATTTAGTGAACTAGCTTTAATGATATAGGGTTAATCTCTGTATGGAATATTGGTTTGTATTATTTTACATGAAGAAATGAATCTAGCTGCAGTAGACACAAAGAAAAGATTAATAGAGATGGAAAAGTCAAATAAAATGATTCTGGACAGGCAACCCATGTGAAGACAGATTCACATAGGAAAATGGCAGGACCTAAATTGAGAATGCTGTGAATGGTGTGGTGTTTGACCGCTTAACTGTTAGCAGTTGGAGAAGTCTGTTGAAGAGGGTGTTATAATTTCCTTAGGATGACTTTCAAGGAAAGTGTTAGCTAAGATTTTCCAAAGAAACAGAACCAATAAGGATGTACATGCATGTGTGTGTTGAGAGAGAGAGAGATCAATTGATTAATTTTGCATGGGGAATTAGCTCATACAATCGTGGAGGTAAGAAGTTAGACACAGGAGTTCCAGTTAGAGTCCTAAGGCCTGAGAATGAGGAAACTCAATAGTGTAAGTTCTAGTCCAAGTCCAAATTTGAAGGAAGAAGATTCATGTCCCAGCTCAAAGACAGAGAATGAGAAATAATTTTCTTGATTTTTTATTCTATTCAGGCCTTCAATATATTGGATGTGTTCATACCTTTGGAAAGGTGATCTTCTTCAGTCAGTCTATAGAATCAAATGTTAATGTCATTCAGAGACACCCTCATAGAAACACCCAGAAATGATGTTTGACCAAATATCTTGGCACCCCATGGCTCAGTCCAGTTAACACATAAAATTAACTATTTGGACTATATAAATGGCCTTAATATAGTTACCTTTAGTCTCATTGATTATAAAATAAAGGGGCGAACAAGATTTCTAAAAAGTCCTTCTGATTATAACTTTTCTGTTTTAAAACAGAATTTCTAGTCCTTAGAGAAGAATGAAACATTGTATTAAAGTTCTTCTTAACTAGGTATGGCTCAGAAATTATACCAGTGAATCCACAGATGTTAGAAACTGATGATTACATTCAGAATCTAGTTAATACTCTCTACCTATCTGTCCTTTTTCTTTTGTTTTATAACCATAAAAGTTTTATAGAACTACTTTAATAGTACAGCTAAGAAAACATCTGTATCATTAACACTGTTCCAAGAAGTTTCTGGACATTGGGTCCTGATTCTGGGTTGTTTACTCTGTGCTTTCTCAGAGAGTGGAATAAGTGACATTGTGATATTGCAGCATTTATCTCTTAGGTGAGTTTCTCATTTAGGTTAATGTACAATAGCAAACTTGCACTCAGGGAATGTACTTCAAGTTGTTACTTTTGCTTGAAATCTTGGCATTTTAAAGGTGGGTTGAATATGTTTTTTAAGTAGGTGTGCCTGAGATAAATAAAGACAGTATTTCCTGGAGATACAAGGTTGGGAGGAGATGACATTTTGAAATGTGACACACGTGTCTAGTTTGGGGTTAAGGAAAGTAGAGTGTAAGTACAACACCAAGAGTCCTTGGTTCAAAGACTTCTGGCTGGAGGGATTAGATGGAGAAGATGAGGTGAATCAGTGTCTTCTCAGATTGGTACACTTATCATTACTCTAATTGGAATGCCCTCCCTCTCTTTCTTCATCTGATGACTTAGAACATCCCCTGAAATTCCAGATTCCACGGTGTAGCCTTTCTTGACTTACCTCTCTATCTGCCCCAGTCTAGATCACGGACACTACCTTTGTCTGCCTGCATGTCCCTCTGTCATGGTGTTTACCATATTATATTTGTCTTTTATTTCTCTTCCAAACACAATGGCTGACACATGAGAGATGATAAATTAATTTATCCTGAAGTCATTTTATTGTGGACTTATATTTTTTATTTTTTGGTTGTTGGTCAAGTACTGGTGTCTCCACTTTATCCCCACCACTCCCCCCTGCCCCACCCATCCCTTCCTCCCATGCTTCATCCTACCCCCTTTGGCTTTCTCTATGTGTCTTTTATACACATTCCTTGATAACCCTTCCCTTATTTTCCCTCTCCTCCCTCCCCTGTGGTTACTGTCAGATTGTTCTTTACTTCAATGTCTCTGGTTATATTTCACTTGCTTGTTTGTTTTGTTGATTAGTTTCCACTTACAGGTGAGATCATATGGTATTTGTATTTCACTGCCTGGCTTATTTCACTTAGCATAATGCTCTCCAGACCCATCCACACTGTCAGGAAGGGTAGGAGCTCCTTCTTTCTTTTGGCTGCATTATATCCCATTGTGTAAGTGTACCAGAGTTTTTTTGATCCACTCATTTACTGATGGGCACTTAGGTTGCTTTCAACACTTGGCTATTGTAAATAAGACCAAATAATAATTATACAATGCCTTTTAAGTGTTCAAGTGAAAGTAAGAATCAGTCATTTCTCACCTCAATTATCTTCAGAAATTGGAATCATTCTAGATTCTACCCAGGGTAGAAAATATGAGGTTTAGTGAAGAAGGGGTATTGAAAGCCAATATAAGCCAAAACCTAGGCCTCTCTTTTTAGTTGGCAAAGTTATGAATGCAAAGAAAAAGTTATTGGAGTAAATTAAAAGTACTACTCTAGTGAACACATTAATAATAAGAAAACAAAATAGCCTTATTTGCTGATGCGGAGAAAGTTTTAGTGGTCTGGGTAGAAGACTGAACCAATCATAACCTTTCCTTAAGCCAAGGCCAAATCCAGAGCAATGTACTAACTCTTTTCAGTTCTGTGAATGCAAAACAAAAATAAAATGGGGCTAATGATGGAACCTAGTTTACAGGGTTGTTTTGAAAATTAACTGACTTCATTATATGTCAAGCATTTAGAACAGTTCCTGGCACATGGTAAGCACTTGTGAAAGGTGCTTAACTGACTTTCTAAAAGACTCAGTAATAAAAGTAAAAACTGTGTCATAACCCAAAGTTACTATACTCATAATCAGGATGATATTAACATAGACCTATGAGTGGCTTTGAAAATAACCAAAGAATTTATCATTTAAAAGCTAGGTGAACATAACTACTACACTAGCCAAATATTTGAGACTCTTGGAGGTGAAGTTCAAATGGTTCATCCGTTTGGATTTGGATGGCATAAGTTTTGGGAACTGCTGTATTAGATATAAATACAGTTAAAGGGTGAATGAGACGTAATTGGAAAATATAGTGAAAGATCCATTTATTAGAAGAAGGTACTGAATTCTGCCACTAGGTGGCAATGGACTACAACTTTACAACTTAAAGTACCCACTACTACATTACTGAAGATTTATTCTTTTTTTTATTGTTGTTCAATTACTGTTTCCTCCACTTTCCTCCATTACTCTCCCCTCTGTTCCCTCATCAAGTCCCTCCCCCTCATTTTTCAGGGTGAGAACATCTTAGAGGTTTGTGGCCATCAGGAGAATTTACTACTAAGCTATATAGTGATGTAATAGAATCTAATATATGTTGCACAATGAAATAATGAGATGTTATTTAGTGTCAGGAATCTATTACTTCAATAAGTATGATGACATTTCCCTTTATATGATTTCTCACTCTTTAAACATACAGTGGTACCTCAGTACTTATTGATAATTCATTCCAGAACTTGTGAGGAGTGCCAAAACTGATGGGTACCATTGTCGTGACTCACAAGTTCTAGCAAGTGCAATGAGTCTTGATCAAGTGACGAGTGCTAAAACATTTTTTTTTCATCAAAATATCATGAGCACAGGGTTTGATGAATTCTGAATCTGACAAGTACAGAGGTATGAATGTATCAGATGAGTGTATAAGGAACTTCTAATAAATTCTACAGATGTTAAAAGCTATAGAACCAGGGACCTGGAAATAAAGAACAAACTGACAGTGATGAGAAACATTGAAATAAAGAACAGTTGACAATAATCAGAGAGGAGGAAGGAAAAGGATATTAGGGGATATGGGGGTGCATCAAGGAACATGTGTGAAGGACACATGGACAAAACCAAAGGGGGTGGGTTTGAGTGTGGGAGGCAGAGATGGCTGGGGCAAGGGTTGTGGTGGGGTGAAAATGAAGACAAATGTACTTGAACAACAACAAAAAGAAAAGGGTTGCAGCCAAGATGGAGGCATAGGTAGAAACACTTTGCTTCCTTGCACAACCAAAAGGAAAAATAACAACCAATTTAAAAAAAAAATAAACAACCAATAATGCCAGGAAGTCAAACTACATGGAACTTTGACAACAAAGGAGTTAAAGATACCTTCACAGAGACCAGTGCACTGAGACAATGAAATATGACCCAAATGAATGAATGGATCAAAACTCCAGAAAAAGAGCTAAGTGATGAGGAAATAGTCAACCTATCTGATGCAGAATTAAAAGACACTGGTAATCAGGATGCTCACAGAAATGGTTGAGCTTGGTCACAAAATGAAGGAACAAATGAAAGCTACCCAAAGTGAAATAAAGCAAAATATTCAGAGAACCAAGTGACATGAAGGAAACTGGGACTCATATCAATGACTTGGAACAAAAGGAAGAAATAAACATACAACTGGAACAGAATGAAGAAACAAGAATTCAAAAAAAAAAAATAAGGAGAGGCTTAGGAAACCCTGGGACAACTTTAAACACTCTAACATCATAATTATAGGGGTGCCAGAAGGAGAAGAATAACAGCAAGAATTTGAAAACTTATTTGAACAAATAATGAAGGAAAACGTCCCCAATCTGGTGAAAGAAATAGACTCCCAGGAAGTCCAGGAACCCCAGCGAGTCCCAAAGATGTTGGACCCAAAGAGAAACACACCAAGACACATCATCAAGTTACCCAAGTTTAAAGATAAAGAGAGAATCCTAAAAGAAGCAAGAGGAAAGGAGAGAGTTACCTACAAAGGAGTGCCCATAAGGCTATTAGCTGATTTTCCAGAAGAAACCTTATAGGCAAGAAGGGACTAGGAAGAAGTATTCAGTCATGAAAGGCAAGGACCTACATCCAAGATTACTCTATCCAGCAAAGCTATCATTGATGCAGACCCTGGCTGACAGGGTCCATGTGCTGTGGCCACTATGAACAAATTTACACAGACTGCATAAATCCTTTGGAGAAAAAGGAACAGCACAACCACTCTCTAAGTGAGAGACAAGCTTTTACTGCTTTTCTGGGTACATTATATTGAGGATGGTCCTCATTTACTGTGCACAAGTTCTCTGTAGGTGATTACCTTTCACAGATAACAAAAGAAAGATTGTTGCTAATTACTTCAAAGAGAAGGATGTTACAGATCAAGGGGAAAAGTGGTTGAACAGGTTACACTTCATACTTGGGAGGTTTAGCACAGATTTTAGGAAGTTAGAGATATGCAATAAATATTTGCTGCCTCAATCCAGGGTAAGGGAGTTTTATCGAAAGCAAGTCTCATAGCAGCCTAAGTACAATGCAGGCCTGATTCCCCATGGGAGAACCTATCCATGGGCCTGGCTCCTGTGTGCTGGACTTCGCTCCCCACTGGCCTTTCTGAGTGGGGGCTGGGCTACATTTCTACACCAGATGGAATGGTCCCCTATATATCATTTAGTATGGAAGGGCAGATAAAGTGCTTCCCAGATAAGGTCAAGTTAAAGGAGTTCATCATCACCAAGCCCTTATTATATGAAATGTTAAAGGGATTTATCTAAGAAATAGAAGAAGATTAAAAACTATGAACAGTAAAATGACACCAAACTCACAACTATGAACAACTGAACCTAATAGAAAAGACAAAGAGCAAAAACTAATCAAAAAGTAGAGTAGGAGCAGAATCAGAGAAATGGACATTGTATGGAAGGTTTTCAGTGGGGAAGGTTAGGGAAAGAATAGGGGGGAAGGCACAAGGAACAAGAAGCATAATTGGTGGGAAAAAATGGATGGGTAGAGGTAAAGAATGATATAGGGAATGAACTTATATGTACAACTCATGGATGTGAACTAAGGAGGGGAATGATGGAGAGTTGGGGGGTATAGGGTGGAGGGGGGTAAATAAGGAAAATTGGGAAAGCTGTAATAGTATAATCAATAAAATGTCCTTAAAAAGAATTTATGGCAACAAAAGGACCTAAAGTATCAACAAATTTGATAGTATGTATATTCAATTATTATTAAACAATAAGTAGTTAATGCTTGTATTAATGGAAAAAAAAAAAAAACAACCTGACAGTCACAAGAGTGGGGTGAGTAGATAACAGAGGAAAGAAAGGGAAGTGTCAAGTGAAGGAACATGTATAAAGGACAAAAACTAGGGGGGTTGGAGGATTGAATGTGAGACATGAAGAGTAGGTAGGGTAAGGGAGAGTAATGGGAGAAATATGAGGACAATTATAATTGAACAATAAATTTTTAAAAAATAAATGTTTTATTTGCTATAATTTATTTAAAATCTGGTTATACTGGTGTTTATATTAAAAGTCATAACATATTATAATTTGAGACCTCAGGTCAGATGGTGCCTTTGAATTACACTTCGTATAGAAATTTTATTTTGTGTATTAGCAACTGAGCAGGGAATACCAACTGAATCATTACTGAATCAATTTTTAGCATAGTTTCCAGAAAACCTGTTATTTGTTATTTGCTTAGGTATGTTGTATTAAGACAGAGTATTTAAGTTATTGTGGACTCTGACTATATCTCTCTGAAAATCAAAAGAATGTATATTTTAACTCATTTGCTTATTTTTGCATAAATGCCAACAAGTAATTTTATTTTATTTATGTATTGATTTATTTTTTTATTGTTGTTCAACTACAGTTGTCTCCATTTTCCCCCACCACTACCCCTGCCCCACCCATTCCCACCTTCCTCCCTAAATCCTACCTCACTTTGTTCATGTGTCCATTAAACATGTTCCTTGATGACCCTTCCCCTTTTTACCCCCATAGTTCCCCTCCCCTCTGGTTACTGTTAGTTTGTTCTTTATTTCAATGTCTCTGGTTATATTTTGTTTGCTTGTTATGTTGATTAGGTTTCACTTATAGGTAAGATATGATATTTGTCTTTCACTGCCTGGCCTATTACATTTAGCATAATGCTCCCCAGATCCATCCATGCTGTTGAGAAGGGTAGGAGCTCCTTTCTTTCTGCTGTGTAGTATGCTATTGTGTAAATGTACCATAATATTTTGATCCACTCATTTGCTGATGGGCACTTAGGTTGCTTCCAACACTTGACTATTGTAAATTATGTTGCTATGAATGTATAAGTCATGACACCATAAAAGTCCTAGAGGAGAACATAAGCAAGAAAATCTCATATATTCCATGCAGCAATATTTTTACCAATATGTCCCTTAGAGCAAGGGACATAAGGAAAGAATAAACAAGTGGGACCTCATCAAAATAAAAGTCTTCTGCATGGCTAAAGAAAACATCAGCAAAATGAAAAGGGAAGCAACCACATGAGAAAATATATTTGCCAGTGATACTTCAAACAATGGTTTGATTTTCAAAATATAGAAAAAAACTCATGTGACTCCACACCAAGAAAGCAAACAACCCAATTAATAAATGGACAAGGGACCTGAAAAGACACTTCTTCATGGAGGACATACAGGGTGCCCAGAGACATATGAGAAGATGCTCAGCATCACTAGCCATCAGAGAGATCCAACAAGTAATTTTAAGATAAATCCGTGTGAAAGTTCTGGGTAGGGGAGGGGAGTGTTTGAAGCTGTCAGAAATTGGTTCATGAGGTTTAAGGAAAGAAACCATCTACATAACATAAATGCAAAAAGTGAAACAGCAAGTGCTAATGTAGAAACTACAGCAAGTTAATCAAAAGAGCTAGCCAAGATAATTAATGAAGGTGGGTACATTAAATAATGAATTTTTGATAACAGACAAAGCAATGTTATACTGGAAGAAGATGCCATCTATAACTTTCATAGCTAGGGAGAGATGTCAATGCTTAGCTCTAAATCTTTAAAGGACATTGTGAGTCTCTTGTTAGGGGTTAATGAAATTGGTGACTTTCAGTTGAGGCCAATGCTCATCTGCTATTCTAAAAATTCTAGGGTCATTAAGAATTATGCTAAATCATATGGCATTTGTCTCTCATGGCCTGGCCTATTTTACTTAGCATAATGCTCTCCAGATCCAATGTTGGGAACTGCCCTGCCTGGTTCCCCACATGGCTAAGGCTGAGTAAAAATACCTTGGGACCATAAGCCACTACGGAGACAAAACTCATCCTCCCAACAGGGGCACAGCCTCTGCCCCCTTTGTTTCACCCTGCTTGGCCCCTGGAGGATGGCTGGCTAGTCAATGAAAGGTAAGATTCCTCAAGAGAAGGACAACCTAAGACAGGAACAGTGGTGAAGGGGCCATCAGGGAAGGACTTAGGGGATTGTGGAGAAGGGACAAAAAACCCTCACCCCTCAGCTTTATCATAGCCTGAGTCCTCATTCTCTGTCAAAAGTCTCCTAATATCTTGGCTGCCTTGCTTCCCCCACCTGATTCAGGCCTGAAACAATGCCAAAGGGTGGTGTAGCCCTGTGCCAGAACTGGTGGCTCCTGGCACAGGATGATCTGGCCTAAGAAACAATGCAAAAAGTCCTATGAAACCTGCTTTGCTAAGAATGCCCTTAATTTAAATGTTAGGGATCAAAGCACAAAATAAGTCTGTTTCCCAAGGTTTTACAGCTAACTGGCATCACCCTGTCTACCAGATCCCAACTCAAAACGGCCCCTGTGATTCCAGAAATGTTATCTGTAAATAATACTTCCTTTCTTTGATATGCATCCCTATGCATGCTAAACTCAATAAAAGCCCATTGAGAGAGGGGCTAAATGCCTTTCTCCTCTGAGAGATGGGTCACCCTTTCCTCCCCAAGCAGATCATGTCTTGGTAGACTTATTTTCATCCATGGTAGCCTGGGGGAGCTCTGCAGGCACAGCATCCTCCACGCACCCTATCAGGTCCTCCTCACCATACCCATAACTGCCAAATTGCGAGGACTATCTCAATTGATTCACTTTTCTAGGCTCAAATAGCCTTCACAACCTGCTGTGAATCCTGATACTGGCATCTTGTCAAAATCGAATATCCCCCAGGTCTGATACACCACCTTAACCCCCACATGCCTCCAACTGATTTGAGTACCAGAGAAAGACCAAAACAGCTAAGTACCTATGCACCCCTTGATCTTAGACTGCTTTCTCCTAACTATTGTCATTATTATGATCCTACAATTTCTAGAAGACTTACATTAAAGATTAATGAACTCCCCTTCTCTCTTTCCACTGACTTCCACAACACCTCCAGTAACCCCCTAGACCTTCTTTTCCCTTGTCCTCAATCTCCTTGCTCATCTCCCCACTTCAATCATGACAGAGGAGGACCTCCTTAGCTCCTTGTGGGATGCTTTTCTCCAAGGGGATTCTCAAGATTACTTCCCAAAGCAGATTAAAACATGACTCAAGCTCAGTTAGCCCTAATTATTATCTTCCTACTATCCTTTCCTTTACCCTTCTGCCTTGGTTGGTCTAAACTCTCCCTTGATCTGGTGGCTCACTTTGCCCAATCCCTTAAACTAAACTACTCCTACTGGCTTTGCCTTTCTACTCATAGTTGGGGATATGTCCAACCCCTACCACCATTCCACTGGGTAAATATTTCTTGTAACCTCAGACTCAGCAACAATTACCCACACACTTGGGGACCCTGGATCCTTAATAGATATAAGACTGCATTATGGCCAGGGTGCTCTTTTCCCAAATGACATCCTACCCAGGGCCCAGTGTTTTCTTATGCCATTAATCATCTGGAACCTACCTATCCATTCTGCATCACAAGTCAAAGAGCACAGGAACCCCAGTTGGCTTCATCAACTTAACACAGTGCCAGTATAACTTCTTTATTCCTTCAGATGTCCCCCTCATAAAATATCACCCATTCCTACTAGATGACAAACTGACCCAGGCCTACCTCTACATCCAACACCCACAACCTGCTGTTCTCACTGGCACACCCCCTAATGCTAGCTCTGCTTATTGTATAAGTGGGCCTGACAAAGCTACTGAAAACTGGCCTCCTCCTCAGCAGAGAGGAATCCCCAAAATGCCCCACACTCTACCAAGACCAAAACATAGAGCTCCACTTTGGAAAAATAGTGGGGCTCCATTTTCATTGAATACATAAAAAAAAAAAAAAAACTAGTCACAGGAGATCCTACACCCATCCTAGACCCTTTGCTTATAGCATCTTTAGCAGCTCAAGGGGTAGAATGGTGGGGAACTAGGGTTGCTCATGGCACCTCGAGAGAAAGCACACGGAGTCAACTCACAACTCAATATATGCTTGCAGAGTTATTCCCACCCTCAGGAATATATTAGATTTGTGGATCACATGCCTACTGGACCCTACCCCCAAAGTGGATAGGGCGATGCTCCCTAGACTACCTACTCCCAGAAGCAAGCTTTGCTTGGGGAAACACCTCAATTCCTTTCCCCCTCAAGGGACATGGGTACCTTTTTAAAAAGGGGGAACCTCTACTAATCTCCATAATAGCTTTAATTGGCACCATCACTGGGGTTGCAACAGGGGTCCTCACCAGGCATACAGCACCAAATTTCCCAAGACATAGCTGAATCATTAACTAAGATGGGGAGGATCCCTAAGTGCACTCCAGGAACAACTGGACTCCCTAACATGGTTAGCTCTGCAAAACCAAATGGCCCTTGACCTCCTCACCACTTCAGCAGGAAGGACATGACTGTACCTTAAAGAAGCATGTTGTTTTTATGTAAACAAATTAGGGCAAGTCCAGCAGAACATTCAAAGTATTCTTGAGTCTGCATCTAAGGATTGCACCTCCTCCTGGGACCCCACCACATGTCTTCCCAACATGAGCTGGTTATTGCCCTTCTTAGGCCCCCTATTCATGATACTTCTTCTACTCCTATTTGGCCCATGCCTATTTAACCTGCTTATGAAGTTCATATCCTCCGGATAAGACCAGCTCAAAAGACAAGCTGGAATCATCCTCTACTTTCAGGATCAGAATTCCGCAGAGGCCCAGGCTTTACTCCTAGATATGGTCTAAAGATGACTCTTTCACCTTTGTCAGCATTGAAGTAGTTACAGAAGAAATTTGGTGACTCCTTTCCCAAATAAAACAGAAAAGAGCCTGGATGTTAGAATGTACTGGGACATGGGCCTAAGACACTGTCTATGCTGGAACAAAGAAGGTATATGTCACTGGCTAAACACCTGACTAGAAGATTCCCCATATCAGAAACAACTGAGGCATAGCCACTGGCATTCTGCTGGAAGCCATATGAAATCCTCACTGCCCCCTGCTCTCTCCATCAAGCTTTCGACAGAATCATCCCTCCCTGCTCAGATACCCAGGATATTTGTAGGAGATCAGCAGGGTGATTGAGCTTTCCCTGAGGCTTTGCTACATATTTTTTTTTTTTTGTCCAAAAAGATTTATTTAATAAATAACATGAGTATTGATAGCTGTTCAGGTGAGGACTTTGTTATGTGCTATGAGGGTTACAAAGATGAATCACTTGTGAACTTTGAGGGATGGCTGACAAAGTTATTTTAAAAATTTTTTAAATTTACATTATTTTTATATTGCTCAAGTACAGTTGTCTCCACTTTATCCCTTCCACTCCCCCTGCCTCACCTATCCCCACCTGCCACACTTCATCCTACCTCCTTTGACTTTCCACATGTCCTTTATACATGTTCCTTGATGGCCCTTCCCATTTTATCTCTTTCTCCCTTGTCTTTCGTAACTTTGTTCTTTATTTCAATGTCTCTGGTTATATTTTGCTTGCTTGTTTGTTTCATTAATTAGGTTCCACTTATAGGTGAGATCATATGGTATTTCTCTTTCACCACCTGGCTTGTTTCACTTAGCCTAATGCTCTCCAGGTCCATCCATGCTGTAGCGAAGTGTAGGAGCTCCTTCTTTCTTTCTTTCTGCTGCATAGTATTCCATTGTGTAAATGTACCATAGTTTTTTGATGCATTTATTTACTGACGGGCACTTAGGTTGCTTTCAGCACATGCCTATTGTGAATGGTGCTGCTATGAACATTGGGGTGCATAGGTTCCTTTGGATTGGTGTTTTAGGATCCTTAGGGTATAATCCCAACAGTATTTCTAGGTCAAATGGCAGTTCCATATTAGTTTTCTGATGAAATTCCACATTTTAAAACAATATTTTTATTATTGTTCAAGTGCATTTGTCTCCATCTCCACCCCACTACTACCCCACCCCAGCCATCCCATTTGTTTTTCACAGTGACCTCACCAGTCTGTAGTCCCACCAAGAGTACTCCAGGGTTCCCTTTTCTCCACAACCTCTGCAACACTTGATTTTTGTTTATTTATTTATGATGGCCATTCTTACTGGTGTGAAGTGGTATTTCATTGGGGTTTCAATTTGCATCTCTCTGATGGCTAATGATGTTGAGCATCTTTTTATATGTCCCTTGACCCTCTGTATATCCTTGGAAAAGTGTCTGCTAAAGGCCTTTGCCTATTTTTTAACAGGGTTGTTTGTCTTCCTGAAGTGGAGTTGTGTGAATTCTTTATATATTTTGGAGATCAAACCCTTGTCTGAGGTAATATTGGCAAATATGTTTTCCCATGTGATTGGTTCCCTCCTCATTTACATGTGTTTTCTTTAGCCATGCAGAAACTTCTTATTTTGATGAGATCCCACTTGTTTATTCTTTCCTTTGTGTCCCTTGTTCTAGGGGACATATGGGTGAAAATATTACTGCATGGAATATCTGAAATTTTCCTGCCTGTGTTCTCCTGTAGGACTTTTGTGGTGTCATGACTTGCATTTAAGTCTTTTATCCACCTTGAATTTATTTTTGTGCATGGTGTAAACTGGTGCTTGAGTTTCATTTTTTTGCATGTAGCTTTCCGGGTCTCTGAACACCATTTGTTGAAGAGGCTACCTTTACTCCATTTTATGCTTCTGCCACTTGTCAAATATTAATTGACCATAGATACCTGGGTTTATTTGTGGGCTCTCTATTCTGTTCCATTGGTCTGTGTGTCTGTTCTTATGTCAGTACCAGACTGTTTTGATTACAGAGGCCTTGTAATATTGTTTGATATCAGATATTGTGATTCCCTCCACTTTGTTCATTCTCAAATTTGCTGTAGCTATTTGGGATTGTTTAGAGTTCCATATAAATTTTTGAAGTGTATGTTCTAAATATGTACAAATGCCATTGGCATTTTAATAGAGATTGTGTTGAACCTATAAATTGCTTTGGGTAATATGGATATTCTGATTATGTTAATTCTTCCTATCCATAAATATGTTATATGCTTCCATATTGGCATCTTTCCTAATTTCTTTCTTCAGAGTTTTGTAGTTTTCTGAGGACAGGTATTTAACCTCCTTGGTTAGTTTTATTCCTAGGTACTTTATTTTTCTTGTTGCTATAGCAAATGCGATTTTTTCTTGGTTTCTGATTCTGCTCTTTCATTGTTGATGTATGAAAATGTCTTTGATTTCTGAGTATTGACTTTTAGCCCTGCTGTTTGCCAAATTCATTTATCAGGTAGAGTAGTTTTTTTTTGTGTGTGTGTGTGGGGGGGGGGTTCTATAGGGTTTTCTATGTACAGTAGAATATCATCTGCAAACAGTGACAATTTTACTTCCTCCTTTCTAATTTGGATGCCTTTTATTTCTCTTTCTTGTCTGATTGTTGTGGCTAGACCTTCCAATACTATGTTTAATTGGAGTGGTGAAAACAGACATCCTTGTCTTGTTCCTGATCTTAGTGGAAAGGCTTTTAGTTTTTTTCCGATTGAGTTTGATGTTGGCTATAGGTTTCTTATATATGGCCTTTATCATGATTGAGGAATGCTCCCTCTGCTCCCACTTCGCTGAGGGTTTTTATCATAATGGATGCTGCACCTTATCAAATGTTTTTCCACATCTTTTGATATGAACATGTGACTTTTGTGTTTCTTTTTATTTATGTTATGTATTACTTTTATTGCTTTGCAAATATTGTACCATCCTTGAACCCCTTGGGTGAATCCCACTTGATCGTGGTGTATGATCTTTTTAGTGTATTGTTGGATGTGGTTTGCCAATATTTTGTTGAGGATTTTAACATCTATGTTCATCAGTGATATTGGCCTGTGTTTTTCTTTATTTGTTTTGTCTTTATCTGGTTTTGTTAGGATGATGCTGGCTTCATAAAAAGTGTTTGGGAATCTTCCCTTTTCTAGAATTTTTTTGGAATGGTTTGAGAAGGATAGGGGCTAGCTCTTCTTTAAAAGTTTTGTAAAATTCTCCTGTGAAACCATCCAGTCTAGGGCTTTTGTGTGCCAGGACATTTTTTTATTACTGTTTCAATTTCATTAGCTGTTATTGGTCTCTTCAGGCTTTCTTCTCCTTCTTCATTCAGTTTTAGGAGATAGTATTTTTTCTAGAAATTTGTTCATTTCACCCAGGTTTTCTAATTTCTTAGTATATCATTGATTGTAGCAATTTCTTACAATTCTTTATATTTCTGTGATATCAGTAGTATCTCTCCTCTTTTATTTCTGATTTTGTTTATCTGGGTCCTCTCTCTCTTTTTCTTGATGAGTCTGCTTAAAGGCTTGTTGATTCTGTTTATCTTTTCAAAAAACAATCTCCTGGATTTACTGATTCTTTGGATTGTTCTTTTAGTGTCTTTGTTGTTTATTCTACTCTGATCTTTGTTATTTCCTTCCTTCTACTCACCCTTGGTGCTTCTACTCACCTTTGTTTGCTGTTCTTCCAGTTCTTGTAGTTGTAACATTAGATTGTTTATTTGAATTGTTTCTATCTTTTTTAGGTAGGCCTGTATTGCTATGAACTTCCCTCTCAGGGCTAGGCCATGTCCCATAACTTTTGGACTGTTAGGTGTTCATTTTCATTTGTTTCCTGAAAAATTTTTATTTCTTCTTTATTTCAAGGAAATAAAGAAATTTTATCTTGAAATTTTTATTGACCCATTCAGTGTTTAATGGCATAGTATTCAATCTTCATGAATTTGAGTGTTTTTGAGTTTTTTCCTTGAGGTTGTTTTTTGGTTCAGGTGCTTGTGTTCTGAGAAAATGCTTGATATAATTTCAATTTTCTTGAATTTTTTTTGAGGCTTGTTTTGTGTCTTATATTGTGGCCTATGTTTTAAAATGTTCCATGTTTGTTTGCAAAAAAATGTGTACTTTATTTCTTTGGATGAAAGGTTCTTTATATATCTGTTAAGTCCATTTTATCTAGTACATTGCTCAATACCACAAATATCCGTGTTGAAATTTCATTTAGAAGATCTATTCATTTTTGACAGTGGGGTATTAAAATCCCCTAGTATGCCTTAGCTGGTGTGGCTTGCCTGTGAACTAATGGCCTGTGAACCAAAGGGTCACCAGTTCTATCCCCAGTCAGGGCACACGCCTGGGTTGTGGGCCAGGTCCCCAGCAAGTGTCGTGGGAGAGGCAACCACACATTGATGTTTCTCTCCATCTATTTATCTCTGCTTTCCCCTCTGTCTGAAAATAAGTATATACAATCTTAAAAAAAGAAAATAAATCCTTTAGTGTAAGTCTGTTGCTGTCTATATCTTTCTTGAAGTCCTCCAAGATTTTCTGCATATATTTGCATGCCCCTGTGTTGGGTACATAAATGTTTACAATGTTTATGTCTTCTGGATGGATTCTTCCCTTGAGTATTATGAAATGTCCTTCAGTATCTCTTTTTATGGTTTTTGTTTTGAAATATATTTTGTCTGATATAAGTATTGCTACCCCAGCTTTTTTTCCTGCACATTTGCCCAGAATATTTTTTCTCAATCCTTTACTTTCAGTCTGTGTAGGTTTTTTTTTCTGAGCTTGGTCTCTTGTAGACAGCATATGTGTGGGTCATGTTTTCTTATCCTTTCAGCTTCCCTATGTCTTTTGATTGGAGCATTTAATCCATTAATATTAAGCTTATAATTGATAGGTACTTATTCATTTTCCCCCTTGTACCTATGTTCCTCTCTCTCTCACTCTTTTTCTTCCTCTTCTTATAGTAGTCCCTTTAACATATTTTGCAGCCAAGCAGAAATTTTGTATGAACACCCATGGGGGCTTCCATGCTTACACTTCATGTGGCAGATTCTAATCTCAGCTCTGGCAATAGGTTTTCTCTTACCAGAGGTATCTATACTGAATATTCAAAACGAACCCATCAGGCTCAGTTATATCTTTGCTGTCATTGATAGTAAGCAGTGGCTTGACTTTTTTGGAATTGATCTGAAAGCATTTTCTCTGCTTCTGCCATTTTGGGACCCACATACATTCTGCCTGTGACCTCTTGTTCAGAGTTGCATGTATAGGTGGTCCTGTTCTGAGTAGACTGTAGAAGCAGAAATGAGTCCACTCTGAAGTGTATTTCTTTGGCAAACAAAAGGAATAAAAATTCTTACTCTCTTTCCAGATGAAACCCATCTTTTGTAACATAGAACTGACTCATTCCTATGGGGCAAAACCACATCACTTTATGAATCCAAATTGTAAAAGCAAATTCATAAGGAGGATGAGGAGTAGAAGAATAAATAAGCAGAATCATGTGAGTTCTTACACTTGTCTGAGGTATCATTGACAAATATGTTTTCCCATGTGATTTGTTCCCTTTCCATTTTGTTCATGTTTTCTCTATCTATGAAGAAGCCTTTTAGTTTGATGTAGTCCATAACCTAACACTTGTTGTTATTTGTCATATTGGTAACACCCATTCTAACACATGTGAAGTGTAAATAACTTTGTGTATAGTTTTCATATATGTGCACATACATATCTGCAAGATGAATTCTTAGAAGTGTGATTGCTAGACAGAAGTAAATGTGCATAAGTATTACTAAAATTTTCTCCAAAGTTTCTTATGCTAACTTGTACTCCTATGAACAATGTATGAAAACATGGGTTTCTTATCAGCCTTGTCAACAAAATGTGCTTTAAAATTGTATCTTTGTGAATTTGAACATGAGGAAAGTATCTCAGTGTAACTGAAGTGTCATGTATCTCATTCTAAATTAGGTTAAATATCTCTTTACATATTTAAAGGCCTCTGTAATTTTATAAATACCTGTTTTAGAGACTGTCCCCCCATTCCAAATTAAGCATCTTGAAGAAAAAGACTATGTTTTATTCATCTCATACTTTCCAAAGTATGAATGTGGAAAAGAGAAAATATTTAATAATTATATTTAATAGCCCTGGCTGGGTAGTTCAGTTGGTTGTAGCATCACCTCATACACCAAAAGTTGTATGTTTAATCCCTGGTCCAGATACCTACAGGAGGCAACCAATCAATGTTTCTCTCTCACATCAATGTTTCTCTCTCTCTCTCATCCTCTCTCTCTAAAATCAATAAATATATCCTGAGGTGAGGATCAAAAAATGAAAATAATTATTATATTTAATGAATGAAGAACAGAATCATTGTGGTTTCCTTTCTTCTCATATTATTAAAGCTACTTTAGATAACATATTTTCTAACTTTTGAATCACATTTTTTCTTGGAAAACAACGTTACATATAAATATGTCCATAATACAAAATATTTACATACAAATTAATAATTATAAAATTATTTAAAAATTTACTTATTGAATTTAGAGGGATAAAGGATTGGGAGGTAGAGAGAGGAGACATCAATTTGTTATTCCATTTGGTTATGAATTCATTAGTTGTTTTTCATATGTACTCTGACCAGGGATTGAGCCAGCAACCTGTGCACATTGGGACAACACTCTAACCAAGTGAACTGCCAGGACAGGGCCAAATAAAATTATTTTAAAACTATTATTCATCTATTCCTGTTAATTATTTCCTGTAAATTATTCTTTTTTTTCAGATATTAACAGTTATTTTGTAAAATGTTTATACTTTTGAAATACTACTTTCCTTACATAGCACTATAACAGGGATTATTAATGGATGTTTTTTCTAAATTATGAATTTCTTGATGTGTTCTTTTCTCTTGCACCATTTCTCTAATAAGAATAAATATTTGCAGCCGTCTGGGGGGTGCCAGGTGCCAACAGTCGCGGGAGCTATGGCGTGCGGCCGTCCAGATGGCACAGGGCGCTGACAATCAGGTGAGGTCCAGTGTACAGTCCTCCCCAGGCTATGCGTGGGTGTTCACATCCCCAGCTTGTCTGCCACTGAGACCCCAACTCCTCTCTGTGAGATTTCAAGCAACTGGGTTTATCCTGGTGCAGCTAAAACCTTGTTTGGCTGGGGAGGGAGCGGTTGACCCAGCTCCCTCCCTAATCTTGTGGGGAGCTTGGAGAGCTCCAGCCCAGGGCCTCAGTCCCCACCCTGGTGTCTGCGCTGCCCTTTGAGCTCTTATTGTTTTGAAGTACTCTCCTTACCATTTGTTTTTTCAATGTCCACTACAATTTTCGGTCTCCTGTTTTCAGATATGCTGTGTTTCTGATGGCTATTTGCTCTGTTCTGACATAAATTAACCAGCGTTTTCTCCCGTGTGTAGGGGGAAATGAAATGTGTTCCTTCCTACCGCGCCACCATCTTCCTCCCTTCCAGGTCCCAGAAGTTTTAAATAATTTGCTAGAGTTAGAGTGAATTGTGAAGCAGCTGTCCACATGTCCTCTTCTTCTTAAGGTCATGGTTAGATGGAGCTCTTCAGGAAGGCAGAGGTAGCCAGACAGGATGACTAGAACATTCCACACTAATGGAACTAGGATTCCGCCCAGTCCCAGCCCAGCCACTTTATGTTCCTTCTCAAAATTGCAGCACCTATTTGGGGTCATTTATGGTTCCATATAAATTTTTGAAGTGTTTTTTTCTATGGCTGTGAAGTATGCCATTGGTACTTTAATAGGCATTGCATTGAATCTGTAAATTGCTTTGGGTAGTATGGACATTTTGATGATGTTAATTCTTCCAATCCAGGAACAGGGTATATGATTCCATTTATTTGTATCTTCCTTAATTTCTTTCTTCAGTGTTGTGTAGGTTTCTGAGTATGGGACTTTCACCTTCTTGGTTAGGTTTATTCCTAGGTACTTTATTTTTCTTGTTGCTATAGCAAAATATGATTTTTTCCCTGATTTCTGTTTCTGATATTTTATTATTGGTGTATAAAAATGCCTTCCGTTTCTGAATATTGAGTTTGCATTTTGCTGTTTTGCCAAATTTACTTATTAGGTCGAATAGTTTTTTGATGGGGTCTGTAGGTTTTCTATGTACACAATCATATTGTCTGCAAACAATGACATTTTTACTTCCTCCTTTCCAATTTGTATGCCTTTTATCTCTGTTTCTTGTTTGATTGCTGTGACTACAACTTCCAGTACTATGATGAATAAAAGTTTTGAAAGCGGACATCCTTGTCTTGTTCCTGATCTTAGTGGGAATGCTTTTAGGTTTTGCCAATTGAGTCTGATGTTGGCTGTAGGGTTTTCATGTATGGCCTTTTTTATGTTGAGGTCCATTCCCTCTACTACCACTTTGCTGAGCCTTTTTATCATAAGTGGGTGCTGTACCTTATCAAATGCTTTTTCTTCTTCTATTGATAGGATCTTGTAATTTTTGTTTTTCCTTTTGTTTATGTGATGTATTACATTTATAGATTTGCAAATATTGTACTATCCTTGCATTCCTGGGATGCATCCCACTTGATCATGGTGTATGATCTTTTTGATGTATTGCTGGATATAGTTTGCCAGTATTTTGTTGAGGACTTTATTGTTAATAATCATTAGCAATATTAGCCTGTAGTTTTCTTTCTTTGTTGTGAGTTTGTCTGGTTTGGGGAATAGGATGATGCTATCCTCATAAAAAGAGTTAGGAAGTCTTCTCTCTTGAATTTTTTAGAATAGTCTGAGTAATATAGGGGTTAGGTTTTCCTTAAATGTTTCTTAAACTTCTCCTGTGAAATCATCTAGTCCAGGGCTTTTGCTTGGCAGGAATTTTTTAATTATTGCTACAAACTTGTCAGCTGTTATTGATCTGCTCAGGCTTTCTGCTTGTTCTTCATTTAGTTTTGGAAGATTATATTTTTCTAGAAATTTGTCCATTAAAGCTAGGTTTTCAAATTACTTGGCATATAGGTTTTTGTAGTAATTTCTTACAATCCTTTTAATCCTGTAGTATCAGTTGTAATCTCTCCTCTTTCATTTCTGATTGTGTATATTTGGGTCCTCTATTTTTCTTGGTGAATCTGCTTAAAGGCTAGTGAATTTTATATTTTCAAAGATCCAGCTCCTGGATTTATTTATCTTTAGAATTGTGCTTTTAGTCTCTATGCCATTTAATTCTGCTCTCATCTTGGTTATTTCCTTCCTTTTACTTGCTCTGGGTTGTCTTTGTTGTTGTTCCTCCAGTTCTTGTAGATGTATGGTTAGGTTGTTTATTTGAAATGTTTCTATCTTTTAGGTAGGCCTGTATCATTATGAACTTTCCTGTCAGGACTGCCTTCACTCTGTCTCATAAGTTTTGGACTGTTGTGAGTTTATTTTTGTTTGTTTCCAGAAACTTTTTTATTTCTTCCCTAATCTTATTCTTGATCCATTCATTGTTTAATAACATGCTATTCAATCTCCATGATCTTGAGTGTTTTGTGGGTTTTTCTTTGAGGTTGGTTTCTAGTTTCAGGCCCTGGTGTTCTGAGATTTTTTATATGATTTCAATTTTCTTGAATTTGCTGAGTCTTGTTTTGTGTTCTATCATGTGGTCTATCTTTGAAAATGTTCCATGTGCATTTGAAAAGAATGCATATTTTGCTTCTTTGGAATGAAAGTTTCTGTAAATAACAGTTAAGGCCATTTGTTCTAGGACATTGTTCAGTGCCTCAATATCCTTGTTGATATTTTGTTTGGAAGATCTATCCATTGTTGACAATGGGGTGTTAAAATTCCCTACTAGAAGTGTGTTGCAGTTTATATCTTTATTGAAGTCCTCTAAAACTTACTCAATATATTTGAGTGCTCCTCTATTGGGTGCATATATATTTACAATGTTTATGTCTTCTTGATAGATTCTTCCCTTGAGTATTATGAAGTGTCCTTCTTAGTCTCTTTTTGTGGTCTTTGCTTTGAAGTCTCTTTTGTCAGATATAAGTATTAGTACTCCAGCTTTTTTTTTTTTTATCCTGTGTGTTTGCTTGGAATATTTTTTTCCAACCCTTCACTTTCAGTTTGTGCAAGTCTTTTGTTGTGAGGTGGGTCTCTTGTAGGCAGCATATGTGCTGGTTATGTTTTCTTACCCATTCAGATACCCTGTATCTTTGATTGGATCATTTAATGCATTTATATTTAAAGCTATTATTAATTGCCATTTTACAACCTTTGTACCTTCATTCCTTTCTCTCTCACTGTTTTTCTTCCTCTTCTTAAAGCAGTCCTGTTAGGATTTCCTGAAGTGCTGGTTTGGTGGAGTGGCTTTCTTTCAGTCTACTTTCATCCAGGAAGGTCCTTATTTCACATTCCATTTTAATAGAGAGCCTTGCTGGATAGAGTAGTCTCAGTTTCAGGCCTTTGCTTTTCATTACTTGGAATATTTCTTGTCATTACTTTGTGGCTTACCATGTTTTTGTTGAGAAATCAGCTTCTGGCATTATTGGAGTTCCCTTGCATGTTATTTCTTGTTTTTCTCTTGCTGTTTTTAAGATTTTCTCTTTATGTTTAATACTTGGCTTTTTAATTATGATGTGTCCTTGAAAAGCTCTCTTTGCATTTATCTTGTTTGGGACCCTCTGTGCTTCCTCAACTGTAGAGCTTTTCTTCTCTCCAGATTCTGGAAGTGTACTATCATTAATTTTTCAAATGTGGTTTCTATCCCTTGGTCCTTTTCTTCTCCTTCTGGTATTTTTATTATTTGAATGTTGTATTTAATGTTGTATTGCAGTTCCCTTAAGCTATCTTTTTTATTTTTTTAGTCTTTTTTAATGCAGCTGCCCTACCTGTGTTTTCCTTTCTACTTTATATTCCAGCTCAGTAATTTGTTCCTCTGCTTCATCCAGCCTGCTTGTAGTTCGTTCTCAGGTATTTTTTATTTCATAAATTGTATTCTTTATTTCTTTCTGGATCTTGTTTATAGTTTCTGTTTCCTTTTTCATGCAGTGTAGTTCTCACTCAGTTACTTGTAGTTATCTGTGAGACCTTTGAGCATCCTTATCACAATGCTTTTGAATTCTATCTCTGATAGTTTGCTTGCCCACATTTCATTTAGCTCTTTTATTGGGCAATGTTCCATTCCTTTTGATTGCACATTCTTTTTTTGTGTCCCCATTTTAGGTGACTCTTTTTGTTTGTTTCTGCAAATCCCAATGCTCTGCTTTGCCCACTATCTTTGTATCGTGAACTTTTGTGGTAGGTTTTCTGTTGTAGTCAGTGTTGCAGTCTCTTTGATCTTGTCTGGATGCTCTAATTTGTCCTTTCTTTTGCTTGTGTGGGCTCTCTTGTACTTGGGCTTTACCTATTGGTGGCTCCTTTGTTGGTGGGTTCTCCCCTCCAATGGATGTACTGATATTCACAACTCTCACCTAAAGGAGACTGTTTTGTGTGGCATGGGCCAAGCTCCCACTCAGGAAAGCCAGTGGAAAGAGAGGCCTGGTGTACAGGACCCACACTCATAGATAGGTTCTCCCATGGGGAATCAGGCCCTCATTGTACCTAGACTGCTATGAGACTTGCTTTTGCTAAAACTCTCTCATCCTGAATTGAGACAGCAAATGTTTACTGCATATCTTTAAAGTAACTTCCTAAAGTTTATGCCATGCCTTCCAAGGATAAGTATAATCAGTTCAACCACTTTTCCTTTTGCATTTGCAAATATCCTTCGTCTGTAATGTGATTAGTGACATCCTCTCCTTTGTTTTCTGTAAAAGGTAACCACCTAAAGTGAACCTGTGCATAGTAAATGAGGACCATCCTCAATGTAATGTGCCCAGAAAAGCAATAAAAGCTTGTTGAGGCAAGGGTCAGCCTGTTCTCCTCTTGAGAGTGTGGCCAAGGGACTCTCCCTTTGAGAGAGTGGCTGTGCTGTCCCTTTTCCTCCACAGGACTCAGTAGTCCATGTGAATTTGTCTTGTATCTCTTCCACAATGCCTTGAAAACTGCTTCCCAGTGACTGCTTCACCCACCTTGTTTTTAATGTGATTAGGGGCAGGGTGTTGGTGAAATGGAATAAGTCAGTGAGAGAGTATTCTATGTGATTTAAAGTACTAACAAGTAGAGGACAGACAGGAGGTCCTTAGAAGTATAGCAACCACCATGATATTTCACTCACTTAACCTTGTTTTATAAAAGATGGAAAAGAGATAAGGCCCTTGTTAAAAGGGAAAATAATGTGAGCTAACTTTAGAAAGCAGAGCTCTTATGCATGGTTAGATGGAAGAGAAATAATGAGAATAAGGGATAGAAACTCAGTGGGAGAAAATAAAGTTAACCACAACAGTAAAGCTTAGGAAGATGGCAAAGTGTATTAAGACCTGGGAAGTACGCTACATGGGACTTGGAATATCAGCAGTATGATAAGTAATGTATAATTTGATAAAAAGAATAAGTAAAATCAAGTATAGTATGTTATTTGGAATATGAGTGAATCAAAAAAGGAAGAATTAAAATGCAATGTGAAAGGGAGAATAAAGAAAACAAATTAAACAATAAAAATAAACAAAAAATACTAAGTACACAGAATGAAGAAGAATAAAAAAAATAATGCAAGTTCTGATGAAGAGCAAAGTAAAATTTGTCTCACTTTATGACTTCTTTCTAGATCTGTCTCCAGTTTTCTCACAGCTCCAGGTCTTAATGTTTTACTCTTTAAAAAAAAAATGTCTCCTACTGACTTTAAATCTGCCTAACTGATTTTTCAGGTCTTCCTGGATACTGCAGGCAGAGGGGGGCTTGGCTCCATTTTTTTCCCCTTTCCTGTGGTTCTGGAAAGATGGGGGCTCAGTCTGGACTATAATAATCACAGTTGCCCATTTTACAGCCCATACCTCAGAGCACTGTGTAGTCAGCAGTTCCACCCTGAACATTTGCTCCAGGCTGGCACTGGTAATCCACCTTGTTTGTCAACCCTTTGATCAGTCCATATGGTACACTGAGCGAGAGCAAATTGTGCCCATCCTCTTCCCTCTTCGTTGGCCTGCCTGCTGCAGGGGCAAGATCCCTGCACAGAGGCTCATTTCCCCTTTTGAGAAAATTATCCTTGGGTGCTGCCACCCCTCTGAGCCCCTGCTGACCCCCTTTGATTAATCCATGAGGGTCCCTGAGGTGGGAGCAAATCATGCCCACATTCCTTCCTCTTTGCTGGCCTGGTCACTGCATGCTTGATGTCCCTGCATGGCAGCTGAGTTCCCCTTTGGAAAGAAATTCCCCCTGGGTGCTGCTGCTGCTCCTAACCAGAGCCCAGAGCCATACTATCCAACTTTCTGACCAGTCCAGAGTCTATCTGGGTCATGGCAAGTCAAAGCCCATCTCTTCTCCCATCTCCAGGTGTCACCCCACTCCCCAATTTCTCTGGTACTGTCCCAGCTAGCAACCAGTGCTGCAGCTGGGTACACTGCTGGCTATGTGTCACTTACAGCCTTTTTATCTCCCCAGAGACTTTACACATCCAGGTCTCTCCTGGAACGGGCCTTGGACTTCCCCACTCTGAGAGGGGAAGGATCCACTAGGCCACTATCACTGGCCTGGCTGTCCTCTAGTGTTCCCACAGCAGCCTTGGTCTCTGGAGCAAGCCCAGGAACCTTGCCATAAGCCTAAACAATTTCCTTACCTCCCATTTTGAAGTATCCTCTGTGTACTTTGGCTTTAAAACTTCTTATCAGCTGGGATTCTGATGGTTGTTCACTCTGTTTTTTTGGAAGATTGACTAGGTGTCCCAGTTGCGTGCACAAGCAAGTGGGCTCAGCTCCCTCCTACAATGCCACCATCTTCCTCCTGCTTATTGATTATATTAACTGATCTAACTAAAATTCTGCAATTTTATTACAGTATTGATATGTGTGTGTATGTATATATATATATATCTCCAGTATATAAAATTATTAGATATTTTAATGTTTTCTTTATTTTAAAATTTGTATTATATAAATTATTTCCTATGTCAACATGAGAAAAATTTAAACCTGTAAGAATTTTTATAAGTTTATTTGAGCCAAACTGGTGACAATCATTGGGAAGAAAAAGCTCAACAGACTGAATAAATACTCCAGAAAAATGGCAGTTTTTCATCTTATTTTATACATTACAATCAAAAGAGAAGACGTAAGTGAGTTACATGAAACCCACTGGTGATAGATTAGGGAGGTAAGAGAAAGCAAATCGGGAAACCTCTGGATTTCACAAAAAGTAAAATGATAAACACATACTTCTTTTACATAGGTGGATACATGATAGTTAACAGTCAACAATTAACAAGATAACAATGACAATGAGGAATTTGTGTCTCTGCTATGGTGTGGTGCTTGCACTTTGAGGGGTCTGGAGAAAAGGAAATCTAAAGTTCCAAAGGTATGTTATCATAGATGCAAAAAGACAATAGACAGTCTAAATTAAGGTAAAGATTGACTTTTGTCAGTAAAGACTCTAGCCTAGGACATGACTGACTGCCATGACCTGCTTTTAGTTAAAAAGTTTTAATTTCAGGCCATCCTTTGTGGTTACTTTAGGTCTCTGATTTAATAAGGCTGCCACACATGTATCCCCTGAGCTAGCAATGTTTGGTATGTGGGCCCTTTCCATCCACCTAATCCTTTTTTTTTTTTTTAGCATAAACCAACCCAGAAGATGCATTGATGACCAACCTTTTAACTGGGTAACAAGGTAGTCTCCATGTCAGCAATCATCTTGTTGAGCAGAGTGGACTGCTAAGGATGGGGCAAGAGCATTATCTTGGATAAAAGTAAAGGCCTAATGTTTTCTCAAAAGTGAAAATTAGGTAAGCAGAGGCAGTCAGGTCCTATGGGACTTTAAAAAAACACTCCAGATTATTTCTAATTTATAATCTGTCATGATCCAAATTATGTTCCCTGTGTCACTTTTCTACATTTTGCATCTAATATAACATTTACTTATAGTTTGAGGGCACAACATACACCTTTTCAGTTTTCATAATCTGACCATGAGATAGATTCCTATTTCTATGGCTCATCTAATTCCCTTTGGGGGCACTCAGGTGTTGTTAGTAATATGACTTTTTCTAGTTGTGAAATTGGAAATCGTAACCTTAAGGTTTAATTGGGACAGAACATTTTAAGAACACAATGGCATAAATTATAATTACCATATAAAATCCCGGAGGCCAGGAGGATAATAAGAGTTTTATAAATGAATTTCCTGTGCCTCAGCAACAGTTACAAAAGGAAATGTTTTATAGTCATTTCAGCTTTTATTTGAATTAATACAGTTAGTAGTCTTTTTTGAGTTAGAAAATGAGCACATTCAGGGCAAACTATTTTCTTTTAACTTATCCTAATAATATACACAGCTCTTTCCTTTCTTTTACAACCACATTTCTTCTAAATTACAAAACAGAAACATAAAAAATGCATTGTTAATGACACAAAAGTTATCTTGTGTATGTTCAGCAACTAACAGTTGGGTCATATACACAAGGTTTGAGAAAAGTCTAAAGAACAAGTGTAATTATTATTATTAATATTAGCAAAGAAGTAAAGACAATCAAACAAATAAAGTTAAACATCAATTTATCAGTATATAGGCCTTGTCTATGTCTTGGCATCTCTGTTATTAGATGAGTGTCAGAGATAAGGGCAGATACTCATTTGTGGTTAGGCACCTGGTAAGGTTCCCTCCAACAATGTTGGAGAGATTCTCTGATTAGTGTATCTTCCAATGGGCAAAAATCTCCTGGTTTTAAGTTATGCTCTTTGAAGTCTTCATCTACTGGGAGTGCACTGTGAAATGTTGGTGTAACTGAATGAAGAATGAAGTTCAGCGGCCCACCACCACAAAAGGCAAATTCTAGAGGCAGAAACTGCTGATATAGGAAAGAGGTCTTTATTTGGTTGTTGAACAATCTGAGAGAATGAGGGAATCCCTATTTCAAAGCTCATCTTCTCCACAATTTCTAGACAAAGCCCTGCCATCATCTGCAAGACTAGAACTAAAGCCAGTGCCCATAGTTCCTGCTCAATTTTAATATACTTTCCTTTAAAGCCTGCAGGCAGCTGCTACATGGTCATCCAAGCAGCTTAGCTTGTTCCCATATTCTGTCTGGTTTCAAGATACCTCCTGCAGACTGTGTGTGGAGGTGATATGATAATGACCATGAGGATGCTAGGGCTTCAAGGTCATGTACTCCTGAAATGGAGAGTGCACAAGTATATAGACAGATGCTTCACCAGGTGAGAGAGAGAGAGAGAGAGAGAGAGAGAGACTCTTTCATGGAGGCATGGGCCATGTGACCTTAGCAGACCTTAGCAGTGGCTGCTAAGGTCACATGGCCCATAGCAAGGACAAGCTAGTGCACCATCCAAGCGCAGGTCCCAACCAGTGAACAATGAGCAAGAGAATGATTCTTTCTTCCTCTGGGACTGTATTTGTTTGGGGATTTGGACAGGCCACATGCTTTCACAGAATGACCAATTAATTCCCCAAACTTTCATGTGTTTTTGGGTAAGTCCACCTCCCAACCAGTCCTTTCTTTCCCCAGGGTATACCCACAAGCCTCTTTGGTCCATCTTCTCCCTTGCCAAAGTTTTAACTTCTATTTTGCATCTGCCTGCCTTCTCCTAGTCTCACCTTTTGTCTTGTATGAGAAAGGGGTAAGAGGGCTTTTTCCACTATCCAATTATCTTGCTACACTTGCATGTGCTCAGTGTAAGAACCTCTGCCTGCTGCCATCTAGGCTGGGGGCTCTCTGGTGCTTTGTAAATTCCATGACTTCCATGCCCTAATCACCACATGCAGCAAGTTGCCCTCACTCAGGCCCCACTGAAAGATGGTGATCAAAACGAAGGCTTAAGTAAAAGGACCCTGGAAACCCACCTTGGCCTCTAAGGTAGCACTGAGAATGGTCTCAGTGCAAGGGGCATGACATCTGCAACCAGGAGCATGATCCCCACACCAGAAGTACAGCATCTATGAGGCATAAGCTAGGTTAGTTGGTCAACATAGCTTCACAATCCCACAGAAATACATGCTTGTGCTGTAAACTTAATGTTTTCATCATGGTCCCATATAGTTTGTAAGGGCATTTTTTGCTGCACACCATACCCTCAGTACTCAAATCTCTGGCCTGCATCTCTGAGGAGCATGACTCTATGCACAAGTAGCTCTCATGTCCCTTTCCTGTGGTCTAGCTCAACCTCCCCAAGGGGCCCCTCCTGTTCTCAGCTCTCAGCCTGCTCCCAGAAGTCTGGACTGTCCAGATAGACTGTCTACCAGTATCAGAACTAATTTATCAGTCCGTATAAGTTGGTTAATGAATTCTTGATAAATAATGCAAGTTGTCTTTACTAAAGTGGGTTTATATATTCCTTCATCAAATTCATAGCTTGGTTGATGACTATTTTGTAAGAAAAAAGACTGTATATACCAAAAGAAGTAGGTTTTAAGTTGAGGATTAGTTTAGGGAGGGCTTTTGGCCAAGAAAGATTAAAAGCTTCTGAAAGATTACTTAGTTGAGTTTTAATTGTACCATTTGTACGATAAGTACAAGGGAACTATTGTAGAATAGGCCAAATATTACAAATGAATTATATTATTTACCCTATAAAATGAGTTTTTAGGAATAGTAATTCAGAGGAAATTCCCCAATTGGGAATTTTTAAAAATAATTTACCTATTATTGAAACTGTTGCTTTATTTCAAGGGAATGCCTCAACCCATACAAATCATAATTAATATATTTATATTATTGAGATGGTGGCATTTGGATAAAATATAATTATTATACCTCAAATTACTCTAAAGGAAGTAGAAAGGTCTTTGGAACATGTGGAATGATTCAGGGCTATATTTCAGACACGCAATATTGCTATATACTTTATGAGCTACAGTAGTAGTAGTAATAGTTTTTACTCAGTGAAAATCAACCTTTATCATTCCAATATTTTAGCTAATGTACATGTTAAAGTATAAGTAATTAAGCCTATACAAGTAAGACTGATTTCTAATTGAGTCTTAGCCAGATCTGTTTGCCTACGACAAAGTTTCCCCTTTTTGTTGCCATATCCTCTTTTCCTCTTCATCTGTCTATTAAAACAATAAAAGAAAGTATTTTATTGGTTTAATAGAAAGCAAGGAGTATTTTCAGGTCTGAATAATTTGGCTGTCTAATGATGCCTGTTTAGCTGCAGCATCAGCTAAAAAATTTAGTTCTTCTTCCACAGTGTCTGCTTTAGAAAATCTTGGAATTTTGGTAATTGCCAATTGTTTCAATTTTTGTATAACACCAGATAATTTTGCAATCTATTTTCCATTCTTTGTTGCCAACACTGAGAAAATTAAGAAGCCTCATTGCTTCAACAATATTCTAAAATTGTGAGCTATACCAAAGGAATAGCTATTGTAAGTGTAAATATTGGCTATTTGATCTTTGCCCAATTGACAAGTATGAGTTAAAAAAATGAATTAAGGTTGTTGAACAGATCTCATTCAAGTAAATAAGAACTTTCAATTATGCCCACCATCTCTAGCTTGGTAACACCCCTGTTTTTCTTTCAAAGACCCATTTGTAAAACAAATTAAGTCAGTGTTATCAAGGAGTTTCCTACAAACCAGCAGTGTTCAATATTTTTAGTACCAGGGACTGGTTTCATGGAAGACAATTTTTCCGTGGATGAGGGTAGGGGGAACAGGAGGCGAAGCTCAGGCTTAATGTCAAGGAAGCTTGGTTCTTTCACCCACTGCTTACCTCCTGCTGTGTGGACCAGTTCCTAATAGGGCACAGACTGGTATTTGTCCATAGCTCATGGTTTGCGGGACCTCTGTTATAAACCATTCCTAGGAGAAAGAATGTTGCCAGAAAGCAAAGTGCACATGTGTATGTCTTCATCCTGCAAAGAAAGTACCAAAGTTGTTGTGTTAAGACTGTTATATCATGTTCAAATAAAATGAGGTGCATATGGCAAGAGCCAATCAACTGACAGAACTGTTGAATGTGATGAAAATTCAATGGAGATTGAACAGAGTTAAAAATATAAACAAAAGAAAGCCTATAACTATCTCTTTTTTTTTGGTTTTTTTTTCATAAAATATCTATGCAGAGATTAACCTCTTTGGTTACTGTGTCTAATTGCTGACTATAATATCCTATAGGCTTCTGATGATCTTTATGTTTTTGAATTGAAACTTCTAAAAATTTTTCTTAATTTTTATGTATTAAGGGGTCCTGACATAAGTGCTATAGATAATTCTTTAGAGATTTTATAGTTTCCATTCTGAGTTTCACTGAATTTGATTAGATCAATTGGACTTTAGTAGGTTATACAGAGGCTGGAATATTACTAAAAAATTGGAATCCAATTGTGACAACATCCTGTCAAACCCAGAAATTTCTTAGCTGCATATCTGTTTGGAAAGAGGAAAAGATAAGATTCTTCTGAGTCTTTCAGGGTTAATTAATAATCTATATTTAGATATTAGATAACCAAAGTATTTTACCTAAGGTGAAAGAATCAGAGCTTTCCGTTTGATGTCGTATGTCCTTTTATACCTAGCTGTTGTAATAGGTAAATTGTTTCTTTTGGGAGTCTAGTAATTTCCTAAAGCGTAAACTAAATCATCCATATATTGGATTAGAGTGGAAACTATATGAAAATTAATATCATTTAAATATGCTCTCAGTATCTAAGACAATAGATGTGACTATAATATATCCCTGGGGCATTACTGTACAAATAAACTTATAATCTTCCCAAGTGAAAATGAATATATATTTCTGTTTCTTTTTTCTTTTCTTTTTCTTTTTTTACAGAAATGTTTAACAAGGCACTGCATAAATTTATTACTGAAAATTATTGGCAGTCCACAGGAATACCTGATAATATGCTACATGGATTTAGAACTACAGGGTGTTTCTAAATAACTACTTTATTTATAGCTATGAAATTCTGTACAAATCTCTATCCTTTCCCATTCAGTTTCCTTCCTGGAAGGATAGGAAAATAATAGGGACCTGTATATGGAATTATAAGTTCACTTTTCATGTAATTTTGTATAATTGGCTGAATTCCAGCTTGTGCCTAAAAGGTATCAGTGACTGGAAAAGTCCTGAAGTTGTGTTGGAATGTGCTTCAACAAACATTTAGTTTCAATCTTATTTTCTTCTTGTGGAAGTTCCTTTAAAATAATTATTTTCCTAATCATTGCAGTAACCAATTTACTTATTTCAAAATACATTTCACCCTTGTGGAAAAAGAATATGTGGCTATCACTGGTTTCAATTCACCCTTTCAGGTGAATTGGGGAAAAATATATTTTTGCCTATAACTAGTTGGAAGCGAGTAGATTCTAATTTAAAAACAGGCATTGATTGATTAGCTATACCTACCATTTGCTCAGAAGCTATATTCTAAGGGAAGAGGCAATTTAGTTAGGTGTTTAAGAACAAATAAAGAACTTCAGTATTTACAAAGGCTTTAGTAATTTTCCCTTTTTTATGGTAAATTTAATTTCTCCTAAATTACTAGTAGAGAGATGGGGAAACATTTTCTTATAGTCCTCAGAGAGGCCTATGCTTGCTTCTCTTTCTTTTCTCTTTCTAAATCCTATTTTAGTTTCCTGTAATCCTTCTTAAGGTGAACAGACTCCAGTACAGGAGTTTTTTCTTATTTAGTAATTCTGTTTTTGGTTTTTTCTTGTTGTTGTTGTTCCCAGAAACTAGTACGTATATTAACGGGAATAGGTCAGAATAGCCACAATTACATGTGCTAACAATGAAGTTAAATTTCTTTGTAAAACCATCAGGGTCCTGGAAAAAAAATGTAGAAATTTTTAAGTAGATTTCTTAATTCTGTTCTAGTCCAAGGAATGTATACAACTGCTGGTTTCCCTATGCCTAAAATGAGCTTTTCTCCAAAGGGGGCTGCTAAAATTCCTGGATTATCCTTGTCTGAATTCCTGTTCTCATTCCCTCTAGGTCAGTAGGGAGTGGTAGTAGAGGAGATAAAAAGAAAATAGAAAGGGAAGTAAGAATAGAGGGGGAGGTCAAGTCCAGACAAAGAAGCTCAGAGATCAAAGAATATAGTGGAGGAGCTGTAGAAGGGGGAAAAATGGGGTGTTGGCATGTATTAGCTTCAAAAGCTAATTTAGTAGCTTTAAAAGCTAATTTAGTTCAGAGACAGTCTCTAAATTTTTTAACTTGAATTTGAGATTTATTTTTATGAAATATTTTATTATTTCCTTTTTAATTGTTCAGTTACAGCTGTCCTGCCTTTTCCCCCATTGCTCTCCCCTGCTGTGCCCCACACTCTTATCCTCTTTTAAATAATTTATTTGTGCTTCTCCTAGAAGTTTCTGGTTTCCAAAGCAAGATATGCTTCCTATTCATTCAGTTTACTTTTAAAGACAGCATGTCCTAATTTTGCATGGAAATGGATTAATTTGGGTGCCCAGAGGATACTGCATTTTGGCCATCTTAAGTTGATATCATTTTTAGTTAAATTTTCCCATTTCCATAAACTACTTGCAAGTAAAAGCTTCCTATGACTCTACGAGTGTTGATGAAGGCTGGGGTCTGGGTATTTCCAGACTTGGATGCACAATTTTTCATGTTAACTTTAGTTTTATTTTTGAGTCTGTAAAGCCTGCACAAAGTTTTAGGGTGTTAAAGTGTGCTGCTTATGGGTTGAGCTTCACAAGGCTCTCACCCCCTTAGTCACACCAAATCTTTTATGTGCCTAAGCTCACCACTGCCCAAGCTGTCTAATATAGTGGTGAGGACTCAGAGAGCTAGATGACCAACATTTATATGTGCATCCCCAGGTGAGCCAATTGTTTAATTGCAGTTGAGTTGGAATTCCCATGGGGTTCCTGCATGTCATGAGGGGTTGCTCCCTGAAACCTCAACACAGATTCATAGTAACCTAAAAATACCCGAGATTCAGACTGGATGGGGGGAGTGCTGTTATAAAGGGGATCTGGTAAATGAGGAGGGGCCTCTGAGGCAACACAAGAGCCTTCACAGGCCCCAGAAAAGGAAGTAGTGAGGAAGTGCTAGAGGTGGTGGGATTGAAACAGCAGCATGGACATGACAGATTTCTATACATGAGGTAAGGATAAACCAATGAGTGCAGCTTGTGACACAGCAGGAGGAAGCTTATACCAAGTATGCACATGCTGAAAAGGTCACAGCATGCATGTATTGTGGAGGTTAACATGGCAGCAGGAGGAGGCCCCTGAATGGAACATACAACAGGCTAGTGACATGTTTGGACAGAAGAAAACAAGACTCTCCTTCCTGTTTCCAAAGCACATAGAATTTTGGGCCAGGATTTTTTTTTTTTTAATTTTTTAAACATTTTATTTATTTATCTTTAGAGGGGAAGGGAAGGAGAGAGAGAGGGAGAGAAATATCAATGTATGGTTGCCTCTCATGCATCCCTTGCAGGGAACTGGCCTGCAACCCAGGCATGTGCCCTGACTGGGAATCGAACCTCCATCCTTTGGTTCACAGGCCCGTGCTCAATCCACTGAGCTGCGCCAGCCAGGGCTGGGCCAGGATTTTTAAATGGAGAATGAGTGGAAATTTGGACCCTTTCCTTTCTGGTTTTCTGTACTTGCCTGGTCAGGGACCAGAGCACTCCTGGACTGATGTGCCCTGGAGACTGTGTGGTTGGGCAGCATTCCTGGGCCCCACAACACAGCATGGGAAATGATGGTAGCATGGGTGACTGGTGTGGCACTATGCTACACAGTCCTGCTTGGCCAAGTGTACAGCAAAGCTGACAGCTGGAGGGATAGGTGCAGATGTTAAGGCAGCAGGTAGAAACAAAAGAAAGGGAAACATGCAGCAAATAGGACTCCAGCACATGCACCTCCTACTAAAGATGCCTAAAGCTGGCCTGGAAGGTCATGCTGCAGCCACCTGTGTTTCTTAAAGGACAGTGTTTTAAATGGGAGAAGAAATTATAGGTGCAGATTTGAACTAATACGGCAAATAATGATGGGGTTATTTGTCTTTGGGTGTTTTAGAGGGAATAGTCTCTGAGGCAAAAGCCTGCCATTCTTCTAAAATTACATAGACTTTCAATAAAGACTCCTTGGACTTCCAACCAAGATGGAAGTGTAGGTAGATACACATTGCCTCCTCACACAACAGAAAGGACAATGAAAAACTTAAAAACAAAAAATAATCAGAACTGCTAGAAAACCAAACTGTATGGAAATCCAACAACCAAGGAGGTAGAGAAGAAATATTCACTCAGACAGGCAGGAGGGCAGAGATGGGCAGCCAGGGCAGAGAGGGCATGAGGCAAGGGGGGTGCTGAAGGACTAGGCAGGAGAGGTGGCGGCTCTAAGACCATGTTGGGGAAGATGGCAGCTGCTGGACAAGGTGGTCCCGCATTTGGGTGTGGATAAATGGGAGTGAGACAGACCATGCAGCCCAGGGTTCCAGCAGTGGGAGAACAAAGTCTCAAACCTCTGGCTATAAAAACCTGTGGCAGTTGCAGCAGTGGGAGAAACTCATAGTAGAGTTCATTGGAGAGACCCACAGGATCTAGAATGTACACAAAGCCACTTACCCAGGAATCAACACTACAAGGGCCCAATTTGCTTGTGGGTAGCAGGGGAAGTGACTGCAAGTTGGCCCAGAGCAAAGCAGGCATCATTGCTCCCTCTCTGACCCCCTCCACCATGTACTATGCCACAATGCAGTGAAGTGGGATGTCCTGCCCTGGTGAATACCTAAGGCACCACTCCTTAAAATGTAACAGGTGCACCAAGACGAATAAATATGGCCCAAATGAAAGAACAGATCAAAGCTCCAAAAATAGAACTAAGCAATGAACAGATAGCCAACCTATCAGATACACAGTTCAAAACACTGGTAATCAGGATGCTCAAAGAAATTGTTGAGTATGGTTGCAAAATAGAGGAAGAAGAGAGGGCTATGCAGAGTGAAATAAAGCAAAATATATGGGAACTAACACTGAAGGGAAGGAAACCATCACTCAAATCAACAATTTGGAGCAAAAGGAAGAAATAAACATTCTACCAAAATAGAATGAGGAAACAAGAATTCAAAAAAATGAGAAGAGGCTTAGGAACCTCTGGGACAACTTTAAAAGTTCCAACATCCAAATCATAGGGGTGCCTGAAGGAGAAGAGGAAGAGGAAGAAATTAAAAACTTACTTGAAAAAATAATGAAGGAGAACTTCCCCAATCAGGTGAAGGAAATAGATTTCCAGGAAGTCCAGGAAGCTCAAAGTCCCAAAGAAGGTGGACCCAAGGAATCACTCACCAAGGCACATCATAATTACATTACCCAAGATTAAAGATAAGGAGAGAATCTTAAAAGCAGCAAGAGGAAAAGAGACAGTTACCTACAAAGGAGTTCCCATAAGACTATCTGCTGATTTCTCAAAAGAAACCTTGAAGGCAAGAAGGGGCTGGGAAGAAGTATACAATGTATGAAAAGCAAGGACCTACTTCCAGGATTACTATATCCAGCGAAGCTATCATTTAGAATGGAAGGGCAGATAAAGTGCTTCCCAGATAAGATCAAGTTAAAGGAGGTCATCTTCACCAAGCCATTATTATATGAAAGGCTAAAGGACTTATCTAAGAAAAAGAGGATAAAAAATATGAACAGTAAAATGACAACAAGCTCACAACTATCAACAATCAAACCTAAAGAACAAAACAAAACAAAACAAAATATCACCAAAGGCACCGAAATTGAGAACAGACTGACAGTGACCAGAGGGGAGAGGAAAGGGAATTTCAGGGGAAAGGGGTGAAGGGTTTGCAGGAACAGTTACAAAGGATACATGGACAATAACGGCGCAGGGTGGAAATGGGAGGCAGGTGGGGAGGGCTGGGGGGTTGGGCTGGAGTGTGGGGGGGAGGCAGAAAACTGTACCTGAACAACAATAAAAAATGAAAAATAAACAAACAAACTAAACAAACAAGTAGAACAGGAACA
>PVKU01009180.1:0-64682 GCA_004027475.1 Anoura caudifer
GAAGGAAGGAAGGAAGGAAGGAGGAGGGGCAGAAGGGAGGAAGGAGGGGAGGGAGGGAGGGAGGAGGGGAGGAGGGGGGAGACTTGGGGAGCACCCAGAGGCCGTTGCAGATGCCTGCTAGCCTTAGTCTGTCGCTGATCGCTTCAGTCAAGTTGGTTGTCACAACAACCCACGGGTTGAGTTTCCATCCCCACTTCTACAGATGAAAAAATTAGACTGAAAAGGTTTAAAAAAAGACTGAAGGATGTTAAGAAATGCGCCCAGGTCCCACAGCTCTGACTGGAGCCAGGAATTGGGTGCAGGTCTGCCTGCCCCAGCACCCACACCTTTTCACCTACTACTCTGGGAAATAGAACTTTCTCTCCAGCTTTCCTGCCTGCAGTTTGCAAACTGGGGTTCGGCTTCAGCCTGCTCACATGCCCCTGCACACCGAGCTCAACCTCATCCACCTCATCCAGTGTGTGTGCGAGTGTATGTGTGTGCTCTCTGGACAGAGGGGTGTGTGGCCGGGACCCTCCACATCTCCTTGCTGCAGCCATCTGTCATCACAGGCTGAGACAGCCCTGGCTTATAAACAGCCATGTGGCCAGACTTACGTCTCCACCTCCTCTTTCCCAAGCTCTGTCACGGAGTCAGGGCCAAAACTGTCTCCAGCAATTAGTTTGCTCTTGTTGAGGCCTTCCTGGGAGTTCCAGCAGACAAGTGGGAGAGGAAGCAGGGCAGGGGCGGGCTGCAGCCGGGGCCCTCTGCTTCCTCCCTGGTATGTGCCCAGGCTGAGGTGCAGTGGTGAATGGACAGCCGGGGTCAGGGCCAGAAGACCTTAGTGCCAGGCCCACATGGCCCAGGTCTCCTTACACATGCCTGCCCTACCTGATTCTCAGGCATTTTATGTCATTCAGACTCCCTAGAGTTCAGGCTGATCCCAGCTGACCCCTCAGGAGCCGCTTTGGCCTCCTTGGGTCTAAGTGTCCCAATGGCAAGGTTACCTGCATCTGCCCAGTGTCTCCTTGAAGCACCCGTAGAAATCGGGGCTAGCAGCCCCGATTCTCTCTCTCCCCACATCTCACAAATCCTCCGCTCTCTACCCATTGGTCCGTGAGCTGGCTGAGCAGCCATGAGGGGTGGTACAGTTCTTCACCATTTCCTTTATTGATTCAGCACAGCTCTTCCGTTATGGACATTGGGGAGCATGTACCCAGTTTCTAATCAGCTCTTCTGACCTCCTCCTGGGCATCCTTCTGTTTTGTTTTGTTTTTAATCCTCACCCAAGGGCATGCCCATTGATTTGAGAGAGAGAGAGAGAGAGAGAGAGAGAGAAACTCGGTGTGAGAGAGAAACATCCATCGGTTGCCTCCTGTATGTGCCCCTATCAGGAATCAGACCTGCAGCCTAGGTACGTGCCCTGACTGGGAATCGAACCTGCAATCTTTTGGTGTACGGAACGACACCTCAACTAACTGTGCCACCCGGCCAGGGCTCCTTGTCTTTTTCTTTATTTTCCATTCGCTCTCCTGATCCCTTGTAAGAAAAAGGGGGAAGGGGGAGGGTGGGGCAGGGGAGAGGGAAGGCTCCTGGAAAGGGTGATATGCTTCCTTCTGGCAGGCGTCTTCCTGTGACCTCCGACCCTATGATTCTCAGCCTGGACACCTCCTCAGGCTTGCCATGAGTTAAATCATTTATTTATTGGGAAGCAGTAGAGAGGAATGGTTCAGAATTTTCCCCCTGGAGGCAGATGCCTGGGATCATAATCCCAGCTCCAACCACCTGCTGGGTGACCTTGGGCATGTTTCCTAACCCCTCTGTGCCTCAGTTTGCTCATCTGTGAAATGGGGATAGTATTAGTAAGTAGCTCCAAAGGTTGTTATGAGGTTAAATAAGTAATATGTGTAAAGTTTTTGTAACAGGGCCTGGCCCATAGTGAGTTCTGCTCTAGGGTTTGCTCTCATCGTTCATTCAGTTTTGACTGAGTGTCTGTACTGTTCCATGTACTGCACTTGGTTCTAGAGACACAGCAACAGTGAAAAGGACACAAGGTCCTTGTCCTCACGGAGTTTGTGCTTTGTCGGGGGGAGAGGCAAGCAAACAGCCTGCCCTGTTAAGTGCTGTCAACAAAAAGGGAACACCGGCGTGTGTTGGGGGCACTTGAGAGGTGCCGGGTGTGGGTGCCAGGAGTGGTGATACCTGCCCCCCTAATTCGGACTCACACAGCTCGGGTGATGGAGCCCAGTCCCCCGACGGAGCAACAGGCAAACCCTGAGTGGGGCTGTCCACAGCAGGAGCAGATATTGCAACTTATATTCACATCTTTTTAATCTTAAAAAATTAAGCTTCACTAACGTCTGTCCTCACTTGGTCCATATATCCGACCGTCACCTGTCATGGCTGGCACACACAGTGGCAGGGAAGAGTGGGGTTCCAAGGAAAGGGGGCACCTCCCCTGTTTGTCTGGCACATCACAGCACACGGCGGTGCGTGGTGGACGAGGCGTTCCAACTGTGCCGTCTAGTTTTGGCTTCAGCAAGCCTCACTAAGTGAGGAAGTGACTCTTAAAGATCCCTGCAAAGAAACCGGGTTCAAAATAATACTAATGACATAATTGCAAGTAATCATTAAAGATGCAAAGCTGGCACTTCTCCTCTACCGTGCAATCAGCCGTGGAGCCCAGGACCCAACTGATGGAGGGCACCGTATGAACCGCAGTTTCCGTCTGCTGTCATCGCCGACAAGCCTTGCCTTAAGTGTGTGGTGTGCCCTGAGACAGCACCTAATGGCAGAGGTGAAGCTGTCTTGATTAAAAAAAAAATTAAAAACACCAAGACACCCAAGCGTTGCTGTGCAATTGAGCGAAAGTATAGCTATTTCTAACATGTCTTTTGGTTTTTGTAAGAATCTATTTCAACAACAAAATAGATGAAGAACTATCATTTTTGTAAGCCACTAAAGAAAAACTGAACCAGAGGACACATATTCCCGATAGTCAATGAATTCTTGAATTAAAAAAACAAAAACGCGGCAGTGCCCCTGCTGACGCTGAGCGTGGTTCGGTCATACGATGGAGAACGCCGCATGTAAGACCCCTTCAGCACAGATGTCACAGGCGAGCTGTCCCCGCTAAGGAGTCAAAGCCAGAAGGTGGCAAAGTGCTACAGGGAGTCATCATGCAGTTAACTGTACAGAGCAAGACCTTTGAAGTAGGATGGTATCTTTACGGAACTTCGTGTTGAAACAGTGCCTGCGAAAATCCCTTGAACCCTTTGAAAATGGCTGGCTATGTCTTTCTTGGCAGAGGAATTGTCAGACTTAACGATGAGCTATTCTTTTTTAAAAAACAAAAAGATGGGTGTCCCTATTTGCTGCCTTTCTCTGTGAAGACAGGTGGCTGTCCGGAGCATGCTGCCTGCTGGAGCTTTCCGACAGGGTGACAGACGAGTCTGTCCCCCCAAAGTAATGGAGGCTTTCCCCTGTTCTCATGTGACGTAAATAGTTTCTGATTGCTCTGTAAAGTAAAGGGGGGGGGGGTGTTGTGAAATCAAAGCAGAAGTATCAGCACCAAAATACAGAGAATTATTTCCTCACTGTGGGATGCTGTAAACGGTCTCCATCTGCACACTTGAAAAACTTGAAAACTGGAATTTTCTGACTTAGAATTTGTAAGAACAACAAACCGACCTCCCTGCGGGGAAAGATGGAAATTTACTAGCCAGATTTCAACAGCATCACATGGTCGGTGAACGTGAGTGATGGTTTTTTTTTTTTTATAAGTGCAGTCACTGATGAGTTTCTTCCATGTTGAGTAGGACACTTTGTCAGTTACAGCAGCATTAAAACCAAATAAATATCAAAATAGACTGGACTAAGCCAGGGTGTGAATTGTTGTACCCAGATGGTTAAAAACCAGTGAATCAACTGTAGTTATGTACGATATAACCACTAGGAGAAACTGGGTGATGGCTACTCAGGTACTAATCTTTTGCAACTTCCTACAAGTCTGTAATTACTTCAAAACAAAAAATTTTTAAAAAGTAATAAAAGGTGTTCAATCATACGGGATATTGTGTTACATCAATATAGTATACTATATACTATATAATATTATAATTATATGCAAGATGCATAGTTACTTAATATCATTTTTTTAAGAGCAAGGTGGACTGAGAGTAGCCTGGCACAGCTGCTGACAGCTTCAGAAATGGGGCCTCACAGCTACAGAGGGAGCTGGACATCCAGACTGCACCCCACTTCCTCACATGGGTGACAGAGGATCCCAAGGGCCCTCACTGAGACCTCTCTGTATCTTCACTCCTCAGCCTCCCCAGTGATTGAAAATGGCCAGCTGGAGTGTCCCCAGGGGTATAAGAGACTAAACCTCACTCACTGCCAAGGTAAGGACGACCAGGGCCGAGGCTGGGCCAAGGAAGGGAAATGACAGAGGCCTGATGATGCAGGGACCACCCCCAACACTCACCCTGCCTCACCAGTGGACACTGCCTGCGTGGTCTCCAGTGGGCACCTCTAAGCCCCCACCTGGAGGAGCTCTGGGGGTGCTGGTCGTGGAGGCCTAAGGAAGTCAGGGGAAAGGAACAGTGAGCTGAGGAGGGACCTGCAGCTGAGCCTAGCCCCCTCCCCATCTCCACCCACCCTCTCCCAGACCTGGGCCAGGCCCCTCTCTAGGAATGCGTGGTGCTCTGTCTGAGGTGCCACCCCACTTTCCACATGACCACTCACCACCTGGGCTGATGTCCCTGGAATGGGAGGACTTTTGACCCCAAGGTGGGAGATCCAGTCAGCTCGAGTTAGTGGGGACCTCTGTGGACCTTCCCCAACCAAGGCCATCAGTGGCTTCCCCTGCTTCATCCCACTGCCGGGAGGGGGAGACAGGAGGGCACGGGTGGAGGAGGGGGACCATGAAGCACAAACTCTGGCCTTGCTGGCCTGGCTGACAGGCTCTGAGAGATCTGCTAAGCCCAGGGTGCCCTGCATTAGAAAGCCCCCAGACGGACAAGGCCCAGGGGTGCCTCGGGACAGAGGGTGGGAGGACGGGCTCAGCTGTGGCTTTGTCACTACAGGAGATTCCAGCGGGGGTAGGGAATGGGACCAGGATGGCAGAGGGGTCCAGGAGGCTTCACAAAGGGAGGTGGCTGCTGCCACTCCGCAGCCGAAGCTCTGAGTGAGGAGCCCCTGGTAGCTGTGGGCCTGGCAGCGGGTATGATGTGAGCGGGGCCTTCCAGGCTGTGAGAAGCTTCTGGGCTGACAGAGGTCCTTGAGGAACAAAGGCAGCTTCCCCTCCAGAAAGCGCTGAGAACTGGATGCACTGTTGTCTCTGTGGCTACTTTGGGTGAAGCTGGATGAGAGACAGGGATCAACTCAGGTGGCCTCCTCCGCGCCTTCCCCTCGGAGGCTTCTTCAGGGGCGCAGAGTCTGAGGAGGCCCCGGGGTGACTGGGCTCTCAGCATGTGGGCTGCCAGGCCCCAGGAGGATTTCTGGCTTGTGGATAAGAAAAGGAGTTTGGACCAGGCAAGAGGGCTGACATGTGACCGGCCCAGCCTGGGGTCCCCATCCCTCTGGGGCAGTGGTCTGAGGGCCTAGTGGACAGTGGGTGTGGAGCACTGTCTGTAGTTTTGACCTTGGAGGCTGCAGGAGAGTTGTTCATATTTAAACTGTCTCCAGTGGCCTCTCCTCCTGGCAGTTTTCCCAGCCCAGGAGGTTAAAGTCATTTCCAGAATCTCATATGAGCTCTGCCCTCCATCCCCTGAGCCCCCAGGATACAGGACGCCAAGGGGCCCTCCCTGCAGGCCTCGCCCCTGAAGCATCCCCCTCCCACGTCGGTGGTGGCAATCTCACGTCTGCGAAGGGACCCACCCAACACTGCACCCATGGGTGCCACCTTCCTCTCTCTCCACCTTCTCCCCTACTCCCACAGGGTAATTTTGGGGTGTGGTTGTGAGCTGTGTACATTGTGCCGGGTGCTGGTACCCAGGATGGCTAAGACCTGGCTGCCACCCCAGGTGAAGACAAGCATCTAAACAATTACACACCGTGAGAGACACGCTCTGGGCAGAAAGCAGCACTGGGTGCTATGGGACTGCACAGTGGGGGCCCTTCTCGGACTGGAGGATACCTGACCTAGACTTAAAGAAAGGGGAGAGCTGGCCAGCTCACGGATTCCAGGCGCTGGGACGAGCATATGCGAAGGAGTAGTTTGGGCTGACTAGGGTACAGTCTGCGTGCACACAGCAGGTACACAGGCATCCCAAGGCCTCACTGAGCCGCCCAAGCACCCACAGGCTTCGGAGAAACATGGTGGAGGGCCTTAGATACCATGCAAGGGTGCAGGGGCTCCCTCTGGGGGGCGGTAGGGAGCCTGGAGACTTCTCAATCAGAGGGGAGGCAAGTCAGGTTTGTGTTCAGACGTATCACTCTGGCCAGTCTGGAGGCACACGGATCAGCGTCCCTTCCCAGCTGTCCCTCCCAGGAGGGTGTCCTGACCAGGGGAAGGTGGGTCATCTCTCGGGCCCTTCATTCCTGCGCTCAGAGCCAATTTCTCCAAAGCCTGTGGGTGAGCAGGTGGCTCCGATGACGCTTCTGGCCCTGGCGGTGGGCGCCCCTCACAAATCTTCACACTCACCATTATTGCTGCCACCACGGTTAACAAAGGGGACACTGCCCAGAGGGGCAGCGACTTCTTGGAGCTGACAATGTGAGAGTTGGGATCTCCTCTTCGCAGGGAGAAGCTTCCATCATGAAACATTTTTGAGATCACAGAGGGAGCTAATGGAGCTCCCTTGTCTGAAGCACGGCTTGAGCGTCCCCTGCTCACAGGGTGGGGTTGGGCAGGGGGGTGGGGGGGGCGCCTGCCTGAGGCTGAGGTGTTTGAAGGGCCTGGAGACCTGCCCTCCTAACCCTCTGACCCCCAGCACCTGCCTCCCCTTCCTTGTCAGGGTACCTCCCTCTGCAGCTCACTGCACACGTGTTCCCCCGGCCTTGGGTCCAGCAGAGATGCTTCGGGGTTTCTCAAGGAAAGCTGAATAGGAGGGACTGGGAAGCCCTTTCTCCACCATCCAACCCCAACCATCCCCTTATCTGCTGCCCCTGTTTGCATACCAGCATGTCACTTACTAGCTGAGCGACTTTGGGCAAGTTACTCCTGGAGTTTCAGTTTCCCCACCTGTAGCGTGAGGACATGTGACCTACTTGATAAAATTGTGAAAATTAAGTGAGGCGTCACATGCAACAGGCACTCAGAAAACACTAGCTCTTACTGTTGCGATTATTATTGCCAGTCACAGGACCAAGAGATCTGCCATTTTGATCTTGTTTTATCCTCCTATTCCAGACCATCCGGTAGTTTACTCTTATTATCCCCATTTTACAGATGAGGAAGTTGGGGCACAGAGAGAGGGATCAACTTAATAGAAGGCAGCTCCTTATTGTTGTCCTTTTACTTGGAGGAAGTGTTGGAAGATCTCAGCTGCAGCCCTGCCCCTCTGTCAGGCCTCAGTGGGGCGGCCCCTGCTCATCTCCTCCCGCCCCGCAGATATCAACGAGTGCCTGACCCTGGGCCTGTGCGCGGACTCGGAGTGCGTGAACACCAGGGGCAGCTACCTGTGCACCTGCAGGCCTGGCCTCATGCTGGACCCGTCGAGGAGCCGCTGTGTGTGTGAGTGCTGGTGGGGAGCAGGGGTAGGGGATACGGGGAGGTAAGAGGGGACCCTTGGAGACCATGGGCCAGGCCCAGAGCAGAAATTCCCCCCAGGCTCCATCCCCGGGCCCAGTGTCCGCTACTCAACCTGGAACTGGGCCCCATGTACAAAAATAGATCTGTTCCCTCCTGCTGGGACAGAGACAGCTGCTACTGCACTTTGGGCTTTAGGCATTTTTTGGAGGATTTGGCAGTTTGGGATTTTCTACTCCTGTTTTCCCTCCAGTCATTTCTGGCCCCTCTGTGTCCTCATTCGCCGTGGGAGGGTTGGTGTTGCCTCTGCCCTAACATCTGGCTGAGCGGTGGCTGCCTCTCCTAGCACCTGAGCTTGGCCACCCACTCACTTAGCGCAGGCCTTTTGGAAAGGGCCTGCCTGTAGCCTGAACACCCTGTGGCCCAGCCCCGGGCCTTTCCATAACCCTGCAGTCCCTCGTGGTTCTGAATGTGTCTCTGTGTCTGTGAGCACGTACGTGTTACGAGTCATATTAGCATTGTGTGCGTGCATGCACACCCAGGCAGCCGTTTCCACTGACTTCTGTGGGTTCCAGCAGGGAGGGGCCCAGGGTGACAGGCCCCTCCGATGGCAGAGCTGACGCCATGGCCCAGACGGGGCTTTCCTGGGGCAGCGAGGTCTGACCAGAGCTGAATAAAGCCAGTCCTGGCTGGCCTATGCCAAGGGACAGCCCAGATCTGGTTGGCCACCCTGGCTCAGCAGAGCTCCCTGGGGCTGGCCAAGCCCTCAGTCTGCAAACCACAAGGTCCTGGGTCTGAGGAGACCACAGAATGAACGTCACGTCAGTGCCACTCAGAGGGAGCGCCTGTGTGAAGGGCAGACTCTGCCTAGTGTGTGTCTCCGGGGAGAGGGGACACCCAGAGACTGAGGGGCCCAGGCTGGGGAGGACGTGCCAGGCTGCTCTCAGGAAGAGCTCATGGTGACAGAGACGTGTAATGAAGTCCTCCAGGGGCTTCCGGCTCTTCTTCCTCCCCACCCCACCCCTACTTCAGAGTCCTTTATTAGGCAGGCGTATTTAATGTCTGAGGTGACGTGTTCATTAGTGCCAGAAAGAGACCCTTCATGCAGAGGGAAGCAGAGATGGCCCTTTTCTTCCACTCTGTCCTTAGTATTAATTACCCCCTCCAGCCTCCTCTGATGACTCATCTCCCCAGGAGCGGGTAGGGGTGGGATTAAGTGTCTGGGCTTTGCCCTCCTTCCTGTCACCTGACTGGGGCTAGGAGAGCAGCTCCCTGGGCCCTCTGGGCTGGGAAGCCTCCTGATATATCCAGCGGTGTCACCTCACCCTGGGGCTTCAGGGCACCAAGCCTTCATGACAGCATCCCAAAGGGAAGGGCTGCTGGAGGCAGATTATTTTTTGTTTGGTTGGTTGTTGGTTTATTTGGGGCAGGGGCTGGGTGGGGCGGGGATCACACCTGGAGATCCAGGCTCATGGACTGACTGACAACTGACCTGTGTGTAGCACATGACCTTTGACATGGCCCTTTGTCACGTGTCACTGAGGAAGCTGTATTCATCAGGTGTCTTTGGGTTACAAGTGACAGAAACCCAGCTCAAACCACCTTAAGCAACAGTAACTCTTTGGCCCACACAACCAGGAGGTCTACAGGTCGGTGTGCCTCAGGCTTGGCTGGATCCAGGCACCCGCGGTGTCTTTAGGATGTCTCTTGCTCTCTTTCCTCCAGGTTGATTTCTTGGTCCTTCAAAGGCACCCACCAGGTGCTTCGGGCCTATAGCCTCCCAGCCTTGCAAACTCAAAAAAAGGAGGGGGGAAATAAAAGTCATCTCTTTTCTAATAATTCAGGAACAGTCCCAAAGCCGAATATAATCATTGGGCCTACTTATCAAGTGCCCACCCCTGATTCAGTCACTGGGACCAGGGCCGAGGACCGCTCTCCTTCAACCACAAAGTGTGTGTGTGGGGGGGGGGTGCCAAGGGTGGGCGAGGGGTGGATCCCACAGGAGAACAGGACACTGCTACCAGAACATGAGGGACAGGCATGCACCACCCACGAGATCGTCATCATCACCCTTATTTCACACATGAAGGAGACAAGGCCCAGGAGGTCATGTAACTCAAGGTGGAGCAAGGAGTTGAACTTGGGCTGCTGGGTCCTGGCCAGGGCTCCCCAGAGTCATCAGATCCTCAGCTTCCAGTGTTGCCTTCTTCACTCCACCCTGTGTCCCCTCGCCCGGCTTTCTAAAGATTTCATTCCCTTCCAATGAGGCATGACCTCCTCATCTTCTGCTGAGGTAATTTATAAGAGAACCTGTAATATTCCCTATCAAAGTACAAGCAAGGGGACAATGGTGGTGGCATTGTTATTTTCGAAACCCAGCCCAGCTCACGCTCACTTCGGCCCACTGGATTCTGACTCATGGATCTAGCCATCCATCAGCCCAGTCAGCACGTACTGAGCATCTGCCCGCTGCTGACGCATGCAGGGGGCCTGGGCTGCGAAGGTGACGGAGACCCTGTCCTGATAGGTCCCCCTTGGGCCTTTGGTTCTCACATCCTCCCCTCTCTCCAAGGAGATGGCCCCCAGAGCCCACTGCTCCCCACCAACGCCAGGCCCATGTCAGGCTCTGGGGATCACTTACCATTCAGCACCTGGGGACAAGTAGGTGCACCCCCATTTCCTGCTGTCGGGTTCTCCAAGTGGGTGGGAGTCAGGGGTCCCCTCAAACAGGTAACATGAGGAGGTGCTGAAGCTTCCACCACGGCTATTCCGCCTGACATTCTTGTGAGCGTTTTCAGGAGCCACACGCCCAGGCTGTGACACAGGCCAGGCCAGCCCAAGTGCACGTGACCGGCCCCTCCCCCATCCTCTGCCCTCTCTGCTGCGCTTTCCCCTCCCCTGGCCACCTGCCCAGCCCCACCTGCTGTGTCTGTTGCAGCGGACAAGGCCGTCTCCATGCAGCAGGGCCTGTGCTACCGGGCCCTGGGGCCCAGCACCTGCACGCTGCCTCTGAGCCAGAGGATCACCAAGCAGATATGCTGCTGTAGCCGAGTAGGCAAAGCATGGGGCAGCAAGTGTGAGAAATGCCCCTCGCCTGGCACAGGTAACCCTCGGTCTCCTTCTCAGCTCTGGCCCCCACGGGGCTTCCCCCGAGCCAGTGACCCTTTCCCCCTACGTGGACCCTAGTCTCCCTTCCCGCTCAGCTCCTTGACCCAACCTGGAGTCCCTCTGTCCTTGTTGCCACAGGAGCCTCGTCCCCCCAGGGAGGACAGGGAGGGCCCTGGGTTCCTACAGGAACAGCACCTCTCAGCGTGTCCTCTGACCACTGGCCTTGCAGAGTCCTTCAGGGAGATCTGCCCTGCCGGCCATGGCTATACCTACTCAAGCTCAGACATCCGTCTGACTGTGAGGAAAGCCGAGGAGGAGGAACTGGCCAGGCCCTCGAGGGAGCAAGGGCCGAAGAGCGAGAGGACCCTGCCCAGGCCAGCGGAGAGGCAGCCGCTCAGGGTGGTCACCAGCACCTGGCAGGAGGCCGAGACCATCCCCGACAAGGGTATCCGGGCTGGGGGAGATGCCTGCGGGGTTCCCCTTCCCCCTTGGATTACAACACCTCAAAGGGCTGCTGGGAGTTTTTCCTGGACACATAGCGTCTCCTCTCTGGAGCCTTGGAAAAGGGCATTTGGAGCAGCAGCACCCAGCCCTGGGTATCTGCTCTCCCAGCCTGGCATGACGGGAACACCTCACGCGTTCCTCTCACATATGGGGTCCAGAGGTGCCCACATCCCAGGGAGTTGCTGATGGAGGTGGGAGAGGTCAATAGCGGCCCCTACCCCAGCTGATCAGGCCTTTCCACCCCCACCCCTGGCCACGCAGCAGCTGAGGCTGGCACTTGCTACAAGGCCCAAAGAGCTGGCAGGTGGATCCTGGGGAGCCTGGGTGCTCTCGAGCCCCAGCCCGGGCCGAGAGTCAGAGCACTAACTCCAGCTCGGCTCCTTCAGGCTCAGGGGGCATGGGGCTGGGAGGAGGCTGGGCTTGCGGCACCCCGGCAGGTGCCCTTGGGAACCGTGCAGGAGACATGCCCAAGTTACTGGGAACACAGCGTGCAGGAGGCCAAGGATGCATTAGGACCAGGGGAACTACGAGGTGGCCAGAGCTGCCCCAGGAACCTGGAACAGACAGACAGGGAAGTCAGGACAGCCCAAGTCGTCATGGGAACTGGACACTGGCCAAGCCAGCAGCAACTCCTTCCTAGAACTGTTTCTCCTGGCCCATAGCCCGGGCGAGGGGCGAGTGAACGGGTGTGACTGGGAGGCTTGGGAGGGAGGAGGTGGTGGGGCAAGGAGGAGGGTACAGCTAGGACCCACAGGGTGGACAGACTCAGGTGGGGTGGGACTCCTGTCACGAGAGACCTTAGAGGGAAGCAGGTCTGGGACACACCTTGTAGGCAGAGTCTGGGATCTGTGGTGGCCATTCTCCGTGGGGTGGGAGGGCAGAGGCTGGCAAGAAGAGCCCGAGGTCTCTCCCCCACTGACCTGCTGGGGACAAGGTCAGGAGGTCACAGACTGAACCAGCCCTGGCCATGGGTGGAGGGGAGAAGGCAGCCAGACTGTTCTCCCTGAGCTCACGCTCTCACCTTCCTTCCCAGGTGACTCTCAGGCTGGCCAGGTGAGTGAGTCCCCCCACTGGGGAGCTGGGCAAGCATGGCACAGAGGGGGACCCATGGCCCCCGAGGCTGCGGGGCAGTGCCCTGGGGGGGGGGGAAGGGAGAAGGATGGCGCGCACGTGGAGTTTCGCTTGGAGAGATGCTGAAGGGGGAGGCTTGAACCAAACGCTCAGTCTTATCCTAAAGGAAGTAATAACAACAGCTACTGTTTGTCAAATAGCTTTTAAGCTTTCTCGTTTGACATGGTCTGTGGCCCCCTTCAGAAAGGAAGTAGGAGCGTCTCCTGTTTGGGCTGTCACGCAAGCAGATGAGGTCTAGAACTGGTTCTAGATTGATTTTAAGTCAGGCACTTTCTGAGCTTGATTTGCTTAAACCTCAAGGTCTCCTCTGTGAGTGGCTCATGGGGACATGGGGGCAGAGCTGTGGACAGCCTCAAACCACTTCACTGAGAAATGGGGCTCCCACCCCTCCTCTGTGCCCAGGAGTCCCCTGTAAAGAACTGAGCGTTCTCCTAGGAAAACAATCCAGAAGAGTGAATCTGCTTCTTCCCTTGCCAGTCTGCCTGTCCCTTCCCTGTTCCCTGCCCCTCCAACCTGCTTACCTGACTGTCCCCAAACACCGTTTTTCTAAGGAGCTACTCTCCTTCTGGAGAACCATGTGCCGTCTTCCCAGACCAAAGTTCCACTTCCAGTCCCCACGGCCCCGGGTCAGCCTCCTCATCCTCTGTCCACCTCGTCCCACCTCGGCCCATCCTCCTCCTCCTGGTCCCCAGGGTTTGTCCACCTCTGCCCATGGGCTGTGGGGAGGGACTGGGGCCCCAGCTTCACTGCACTGGCCCTGTGACACCGGGCAGGCTAGTTAACCTCTGGAGCTCGTGTTGCTGTGTCTGAGATCACAGCGTTGATAGGGCACTAGCTGATGTGATCCTGGCTGGCGCATTACATACTTTGGTTCCTTTAATCATTACAACAGACTATCAGAGGACAGCTGAGATTAATTAGGTGTAGACATAAAGTGCCCAGCGGAACACCCAGCATGTAGCAAACACTTATCAGTTCCGGGACTAAATGGAAAAGTGAGTGAGTGAGTGAGTGAGTGAGTGAGTGAGTGAGTGAGTTGGACGGGGAGCCTGGGAGAAGGAGTGTGTCATGGGGGTGACAGAGGAACCAAGAGAAACGTTCTCTTGTTTCTGTGCAGGTCACAGCCAGTGTTACCCAAGTACCGGCCTGGGTCCCAGGTAAGTCCCTCCTCCTCTTGGCTCCCAGCTAACAGAGAAGGGGGGAAGGAGAGACCATCTCGTAGTGGAGTTAGTGCGCATGTTACACAGGGCTCCGATCAGATGAGGTAATGCATGATGATGTGACATGTGAACTCCATACACCTACGGAGCTGGTTAGGCCAGCGAGGCACAGTGATGCTTTGCAAGTTTCCCTGCCACAGTGTCCTTTCTGCATTCCGAGGGCCACCCAGCACGTACAGGAGACCAAAGAGGAAGCGCTGGCTGAAAGGAGTCGGGTCCCCAGAGCTCTTCCCCCAGCGCCTATCTGCCCTTGGGAACAATTAGGACTCTGCAGAGCCCAGCTTGGTGGTCACTGGCGTTGGGGACAGAGCACTGTTCCGAAGTGAGAAAGCTGGGCTTCTGCTTCCTCTAGTATAAAGTGGACACTAACACCTGCCCCGCTGCCTCCCGAGGCAGATGAGATGTCAGTGTTCATGGCAGGGCTCTGTAAACAGTAGAGCACTTTGCAAACAGAAGAAGAATGCTGAAGTGGGAACCCGAAGACCTGGCTTTGACTCCATGGCCAGGGAGCTAGGTGGCCTTGGGCAAGTGGCCGTTTCTGCCAGCCAGTGTCTGTCTCCTTGCTTGTGAAATGGAGTGTGAGACTGGATGAGCTCTAGGACCCGATGATGAGCTCTCAGGTGCTCCGAAGCTATTTGGAGCCAGGTCAAGTCTCAGGAGTCTAGGAGGCAGAAGGGGTGACCTGCCCTAGGCTCCACCTCTGGAGGTGGAAGAGCCGGGTGAAGGGAAGGGCCCCTGCCAGCATCTCCAGAGGGAGCACTGTCCCTGGTGGGAAGGCGGGTGGCCAAGGGGCTGTGCCCACCTGCTCCCCCTCCCTGTTCCCCCTACAGGAGATGCCACAGGAAGACCAACGCCACCACTGCCTGGACTGGGGATTCCAGGGGCCCGGGAAGAAGAGCCAGTGACCACCCCAGCCAACATGCTGGTGGCCCCGGGGCCCCCAGGTACCTGCAGCCAGCCCTGTGGGGGGCAACCGCCCAGAGCCAACTGCAGGGCCTCTTGGCCAGATGAGCCCAAGCAAGCTCAGCGCCCCTGGCCTCACCCCACAGAGACCACAGGGTGCCTTATCAGACACAGGGGTCCTGACTGCAGCGTGAGTCCAGCCAGAAAGGGGAAGGAGAAGGGACATCCTGGGGGAGGGTCTCACTCAGAGACCTTCCCGGAGAATCCAGGGGGCCTCCAGAGGCCAGGGAGCACTTGGAGCCCCAGGGACCTGGCTCATGCGCTGTGTGACCCTGAGGCATCTATGTGCCCTGGCAGCAGGCAGCGTCCTCCTCGGGGATGGCCGACTTCAGGGAGGGGAACGGTTCCAGTTCTCAAGGTTGTTTAACTGCATGAGAGCCTGTGCTCCCCACTCCGATTGCCCCCTGCCTGGCCACTACAACAGTGAGGGGGTGCGGTGGGGGATCCCTGGCAAACCCACCTGGCTCTGCAGTGTGCCCTCCCCGAGGCTCATTGTTGGGGGATGGGCAAGGCTGGTGCTGCCTACTGCTCCCTGTATGTGTGTGAGCTCACATGTGCCCTCGTTTGTGCCCTCACGCCTCACACGTGCCCCTTCCAGGGCTTGCCAGTCACTTAACCTCACAGCCTGAGGCCGCCTTGGGGGCGGGGGTCTTTCTGGACTTCCTCTGGCACAGGGAGAGACCTGAAGCTTGGTAGAGCAGTCCAGAGAACGTGGGCTTGAACCAGAGCCTCCTGCTGCCCCTGCCTGGACCTCTGTCCTCTGGGCTCAGCGCCCTGCCCTGCCCCTCAGCTCCCCTCCACTTGGCAGGCAGGATGAGCTGGGGCAGGGGCTCAGGTCAGCAGTCTGAGTCTCTGACAAGGAAAATGGACCTGGAGGCAGAAACGGAGGGGAAGGAGGGGTCCAGGCCTGGCCCTGCAGCAGCTCCAAGGGGGACAGAGTACCCCCCAACCACCACCAATAGCCTTCTGCCCGATCCCTCATCTTCCCTGTCACCTCCCAAACTTGTCCCTCTAGGAGAACATTTAGAACCTGGCTGGGGGTCCCCAAGAGCCCCCAGGCTGACACTTGGAACCAGGGCAGTGACACGGTAGCCTACCACAGGGGCCAGTGTGCCTGTTGAGTTCAGTCCAGTTTAGCAAATGCTGTGAAGCCCATTACGCACCACCACAGGCCACATCCCGAGCCATTCCTGGGTCTCCAGGGTTGCCTCAGGGCGGTGCGGCAGGGCGGGGGAGCCCACGCTGAGAGGGCTTCCCACTGAGACGTCAGAGTGCACTCAGGGGCCGAAAGCATCCATCATTCAGTTCATGGTGTGTCCACTCAGCGCGTTGTAAGTGCAAGGCGCCTTTCTGGGGCTGGGGACGGAGTTCACAAAAGCTAGTCTCCGCCCTCTGTGCAGCCTCCATCCTGGAGAGTCTGCAAACTGTTAATGAATTCAGGGCTTGTCTCTCCACTTTTTAGCCCACTACCACCACCCATGGTGGTCCTTGTTTAAATTGTTCCAGCAGGTCTCTAAGGGCCCCATGTGCCTTCCCTCCCATCCTTCTGAGCGAGGGGGCTTGGCAAGACGGGTGGTCTTTCGCAGACAGCTCTGGTCACACCCCATGTGGCACGACCTCCTTGCTCATATGTCTCAATGTGGCATTTAAGACCCTGCTCAATGGACCCCAGCCCCTCTCCCCTGTTCTCCTGGAACTTCTCCCCAAGCACCCCGCTCACCAGATCTGTCTGTCTGTCTGGGGGAAATGGGCAGGATTAGCCAGGGAAAGGAATCACTGGGCACTGGGGTGAGAGCCGTGCCCATATTCAGGGAGAGGTCAGGCTGAAGGCCTCGGCAAGGCAGGCCCTCCTTGGACTCAGGACTTGGTCATTGGAATCTGCTTGGTCTTGGTCAGAGTGCTGTGCTCTTTCAAACTCCATCCTGGTAGAGCTCAGGGCCCTGGGGGGCATCTGGAGGCGGGGCGGTGGGGGAGGGACTTATACAGGCCATGCTATATGTGTGAATGTGGGGAGGCCCAACTAAGTGTGGGATGAGTGTCCTTTGAGTCCCCCATGGCCTGCCCCCCACACTCTTCCCACCTGCTCCACTGCCTTTGCCCATCCACTACCCTGCCATAGCCTCTGCTTTGCTCTCTGTCTCCAACAGGTATTGACAGATGTGCCGCTGGAGCCACCAACATCTGTGGCCCCGGAACCTGTGTGAACCTCCCAGATGGGTACACATGCCTCTGCAGCCCTGGCTACCGGCTGCACCCCAGCCAGGCCTACTGCACAGGTGTGTGCTCTGGAGTCCGGGGCGCGCTCAGTGTCGGGGTGGGTGGGAGCAGGGCCGCTAGGGGACAGAGTCAGGAAAGAGTCCAGGCAGCGGAAGGTCCAAGTAGTGCTGGGTGGTGTGTGGGTTGAGGAGGAGTGCAGTCGCTATGGACAAACCTGACCTTAACCTTGGGGAGACCAATCTCTGGGAGAAGCATATGACCAGTCTCCAGGACTCCAGGAGAATGGGAAGCCACCCCAGAGGCCCCCAACCCGTGCCAGAAGCCCTCAGGCCTGAGTTCAGCCTACCCCTCAAACTGGCCAGCTTGCTGCCTGCAGAGCGGACCGAGGTCTGCCGTCATCGTAAATGTCTCCACCAGGGCCACCCTTAGGGGGGAGGTTTGGGAGCTGAGACAAATCATCACATGTGGGCCATTTCACCCCCACCCCTGCCCACAATATTATACAAAGGAGACACAGCCACTGTGCCTTGAGGGAGAAAGGGAGTGATCGTGGGACCACCAGGGGAGGAGGCCATGGGGCAGGGAGGATGTGTGGCACAGCTGCCCAGGCTCTTGGCGCCTGAGTGGGCCCAGTGGATGGCTTCATGGCACCCAGTCTTAGATATATTTCATCTCTCTGGCCTCCTCTGCTCCCACATCCCCTCCTTGCCCCTCAGCACCATCCCTGTCCAGCCCTTAGCACGGGCAGGTTGCTGGCAGGTGCCCAAAGAAAGGCCTCCCTGACCTCCCTCCCCACCTCCCTGTGCTCAGATGACAATGAGTGTCTGAGGGACCCCTGCCTGGGAAAAGGGCGCTGTGTCAACCACGTGGGCTCCTACTCCTGCCTCTGCTACCCTGGCTACGCACCGGCCACCTCAGGGACCATGCAGGGATGCCAAGGTAAGCCCCTGCCCTGGGCACGGCCACAGGACCCCACCAAGAGTGCGGAAGTGGAAGCAGATCCAGGCACTCTGTCAACAGCTCTGCAGTGGGGTGGGGGGTGCAGGGGCCCAAGGATCTAAGCCCCAGGCTCTGGGCTGGACTTGGGGGGAAGCCAACCTACCCGACACAGAATTCGAGAGGCACGAATCAGAAAAGCAGCAACATTCGCAAAGGCTTTGGGGAACTGTGGCTAACGTCAAGAGCAAGAGGGTCCAGGACATGGCTGGGGAGGAAGTCTGAAAGCCAGGTCCCCATTCTGAGTGACAAGGAGATGCTTGCGTTCAGGGAGAGGAGGGCCACTCGGGAGGCCGCTGGCTGGGACTCCCAGCAGACTGGGGAGAAAACGTGCCCCTGTGAGAGGAACGCTTATTCCGGCTGGCACTGGCCTAAGCATTTTATTTATGAAGCTCATCATCCCAACCCCATGCAATAGAAGTCCTTATACCCACCTTATAGTTTAGCACACGGGGGCTCAGAGAGGTGAATTGAAACATCCAGGGACCTCACGCCTAGTTGTGGCAGACCTGGGAACGGAATCAAAGCCATCTCGGCCCCAAAGCTGGGTTTGCTTCCTGCAGCACACTCCCTTACATGCGCAGTGAAGGAACAGAGGGAGCAGAGGGAACTGCAGGGAAAGGGAGCTGTTTCTGCCGAGAGCAGAGTAGTGACCAGGCCTGGGAATAACGATAAATCCGGTGTGACTGGCGCGTGGGCGGTGCAGGAAGTGGCAGGGGCTCCGGCCAGTTGTGAAGTGTCCTGAGTGCCAGCCTGAAGTGCTTGGACACTGTCCCATGGCCAGTGGCAGCCAGCAGAGATCTGGAAGCAGAGAGTGGAGATTCAGTCAGCTGGCCGTCAGAGAAGTGACTCGGGCAGCAGTGCTCCCAACAAGCTGGAGCTGGCGAGGGCAGAGGCTGAGGGCAAGGGGCTTCTCCGGGCTTTGCGGCCTTGGCCCGTATTGCAGGCAGGGGCACTGCTCTCTGCCAGCCCGGCCCTGGGCGCTGGCCTGGGGCCAGCAGTGGCTGCTGTGGGGAGTGGCGCTGCTGGGATTGGCCCAGGCGAGGCGTTCCGCTGCGTGCCAGCCTGGGTGTCCAGGATGTCTCTGCCAGACCCAACGGTTGGGAAGAAGGGAGGGAGCTCAAGGTCAGCTGTCAGGACTTCTGCCGTGGGGTCTGGCTGCCACTTAACGAGGCCTTACCCAGGATAACATCCACTGTCTAAATTTTACTAGCCTGGTAAAACAATATCTCATTATTTTAGTTCATTAATTTACAGTTTCTAGGATTAGATAATATAATTGACTAATACTAATGATTTGACTATCAAATATTTTGAATGAGTTGCTTTATTAATAAGTGTGAGTATCTCTTAGCCTTTGGGTTTCCTTATCTGGAAATTGCTTGTTCCTGTCTTTTGCTCAGTTTCCCAGTGGTGGTTGCTGGTTTTTCCTGTGGCTCCCTTGGAGCTCCTTATGTATCCCAGATACTTGCCTGAGTTCAGACACTGCATCTCTCCCATTTTGTCCTCTGTCCATTATCCTCATTCACATGCCCTTTTATAACACAAATCTTGAATGTTGATGTGTTGAAATTCACCTTTTTGTTTTCTGTATGCTTTTGGGGCTTTAAGAAGTTCTTCCCCACCCTTAAGTCACAGAGATACTCTCCCACCTGCTCTCTCACTAAGGTTACAGTTTCACCTTTCATGGCATGTTTGACTCACGTGGAGCCCGTCTTTGCAAACGTGCTAAAAGCCAGGCTTTTTCAATTTCTGCTTTTCTCCACAGAGCACCTCAGTTTTCCTAGCCTCATCTGTCAGGCTGTGTCCTGGCCCCACCAATGTGTGAGTCCTTTACCGAGTTTGCAAATATGGCGCTGACTCTGAGTTCCCTGTTCTTACCCGTTGGGATTAGCGCTTCTAAAGTGAGGGCCAGTTATTTCAGAATTGCCCAGAGAGTTATTAAAATGCAGGTTCCTGGGCCCATCCAGTACTGCTGGGTCAGAATCTGCAGATGTGGGCCCAGGAGCATGCATCTCACCCCTCCCGCCCGGGACTCCGCTGCGCACTGAAGGGTTATGGAGCGCTGCTGGAGGAAAACTCCGTCCCTAAGCAAATGATTGTTATTCCATTCATGCAGTGCGCACTTTCGGGAGTTCTGTGCTAGACAGCGGGGGCCGCTGGGATAATAAGGCACATTCTTGACAGTCAGGGAGGGAATAAGCGAGTAGATGAGCAGTACTACTAGGGGCTGGATCCTCAGGGAACCCTGGGAAGGGGCAGGGTTGGAGGGGAGAAGTGAGATTCGCTTGAGAGATGAGCAGGAGACAACCAAGCTGGTGGGTGGGAAGCCACTCCAGCCAAGGAGTCGGCTTGTGCAGCAGCTCGTATGGCTGGGGAAAGGGGGTGTGTGGGAGGCAGGAACTGAGGGGAGAGACTTAGGCAGCAGGCGGCTCTTGAAAGATTACATGCCAGGCTGAGGAGCTTGGATTTTATGGGGTAGGTTTAAAATAATAATAATAATAATAATAATAGCAGCAGCAGTTGACATTTCCTTAGTGCCTACCTTGTGCCAGGCAGGCCCTGAGCTAAACCCTTCACCTGGATTATCTCATTTAACCTGCACGAGGGCTCTGGGAAGTGTTTGAACTAGTCAGTGCTGGGGGTGGGGGTGAAGCTGAGTCCTTCATCAATTCGACTGTGGGGCAGGGAGTGCGGCGGGGCCGGAGTGACCTAGAGTTGGTCAGGAGACCCAGTCTTTGACATGGGAGAACTCTGCGGGCCATCAAACCATGCGGAGGCATTTGCATGAACAAAGGCTTAGAGGCCAGACCAGTGGGGATCAGCAAATCCAGCAAGATGGAGGCCAGGTGGCAGAGGCCTTGTGAGCCAGGCTGAGCGGTGGGGAAGCCTGGTGGGGGCTCAGCAGGGGAGTGGCATGACCAGGGTTGCACTTTTGAGCCATCACAGGGTACCCATAGGCTTTGGGACAATGGAATAAACCTCACCGACAGTTCCTCAGCTGCCTAACATGCTGTCTCTCACTTGCTGCTTAATCCCTAACCTTTGAGAAGCCCCGTAAGAACTCTAGGACCAGACGCATACAGGGGGGCGTATTGGGAGGGGAACTTTGTTGGCTTCTTCAGTTGCCTTATTTACTGCCACCTGACCTCAAGACCAGCCCTTGCACTGTGGTGAGGACACAGCTGTGGGGGTCCCCGTGGGCCCGTGGGACCCCAAATTAGCCTCCGTGGGAGAAAGGGACTGAGGGGTTTGCAGGGGCCAGAGCTAGGTCAGTCCCAGATCTGACAGAGAAGTCCCTTGCCAGTCATGGCCGCAGCAAGGGTGCCTGGCCTTCCTGGGCCTCAGCATGGGTGTCCTTGTCCTTGGCTTCTGAAGGGGTGTCCCAGGACCTCTTGCAGGGCTGGCCCCAACTCAGGCCTTTTCCCTGTGTTTGCAGACGTAGACGAGTGTGAGCAGCCAGGGGTGTGCCATGGGGGGCGCTGCACCAACACAGAGGGCTCCTACCACTGCGAGTGTGACCAGGGCTACATCATGGTCAGGAAGGGACACTGCCAAGGTAAGGAACTGGGTGCCATCCCACCCTCTCCCCACACACTGATGGTCCTCAACGCCCCTTCCAGCTTGTCCCTGACTGGGCCCCTTGATGCTGAGCCCACTCCTAGGGACAGAGACCCACCTGGGAATATTGACCCCTTCCATCCCCTCTGCAGTATTTTGGCATCCCGTCTGTCCCCTGAAGCTGAGAACACAGGCAACTTTATGTGCATGAGGCCCAAGAATACCCCTCTGTACGCCTGTGCCCTCACTGTGAGCCACGGTGCTCTCCTTACGCAGAGAGAAGGAGTCGCTCTATCTGGGAGGTGCCTGGGGCCTCGACTTGGCCTTCTTGCCAAAGTTTTTAGGCTGTGAGCTCATTAGGACTGGACCACATCCTAGATGACCAATAATAATTGTCTATTTGTTGGATACCACCAACAAATTCTAGCTGAATGAACGAACGAGTGAATGAGCCCTGCTCCTTGCTGTGACATTGCCAGCTGGCTTGAACTGGCCACTATTGTGCCACCACCTGGCAGCTCTGCCACTGCCACCTCCCTGCCAGGCTGGGGTATCAAATGCTTGCAAGAGCTGGCTGGGGTGGCAGGACAGAAAACTCTGTCTGTACTCCCCACGTGTCACCTCCTCCCGCGCCAATGGCTCCCTTGTGGCGCTCCGCCTTTAAGACTCCAGCCTGCACGATCAAAGGCAGAACCTCTTGTTTCCAGTAACCTGGTGGAGCCAACAGCCTGGCATCTCCAGGAAAATGGAGAGGGAAGGGAGTTGGCATTTTGCAGGTGCCTACCATGTGCCAAGTACTGTGCTAGACACCTGAGAGATCACCCCATTTAAGCATCACAGCATTATGAGTTTGACCCTACACATGATCAAAAAGAAAAGAAAAACTATAGGAAATGAACCAAGCAAACACGAGGACATTAGAAAGATCTGATTTGCCCTGACCAGTGTGTGTCAGGGCACAGGCTGTGGCGGAGACAGGCCTGGATTTGGTCCCTGTCTCAGTGTCTGAACACGGAACTGTCGTGCCCACGTAGGGCTCCTGTGAGGGCCAAGTATCCATGCAATGGGCGCAGGCAGACCCTCCATGAACACGGGGAAGTGTTACTTTCTGACAGCCCTGCTCTTTTTCACTTCTGGACCCCGCCCCACCCCATGCCCCAGACCACGCCTCTGGACTGTCCCCTTCCCTTCCGGAGGAAAGATTCCAGACACACACCTCGGCTGAGGGGTCAGGCTGAGTTCCTGGCCCAGGGCAGATGTCTGAATCTGTTGAAAGAAACACTGATGCAGCCCACACACTTCTCCAGGTTTCCGTCAGCAACCACAGCCCCGGCCCATCACCCCAGGAGCCCAGTCAGTTTCCACTCCCTCTTCCTTCTTTTTCCAGCTAAGAAACCACTCTTTCCACTTAAACTCAAAGTCTCTGGTGAAAGGCCTGAGTGGTCTGGACGGCAGCCCATCCAAAGTCTCAATGGCACGTCTGTCATACCAGGACTCTGGGCTCTGATGGAAAGGGGTGAGGTTCCCCTGCAGACTGCCAGGGCTTTGCGGTCCCCCACCCACATCCAAGGTCACCTGAGATTCTGGCTCCTGACTGAGCATCCTCCCCACCCCGTGCTCTCACGAGGAACAGAGGCGGGCACCCTGCCGTTTCCTCCTGCAAAAGCGAAGCGCTCATTCTCCCAGTGTAGAGGGCAGGTTGGCAAGTTGGTCCCTGGAGTGGCTGTTTCCATGGATCTTCTGGGGTCTCTTCAGCAGCCTCAGACCAAGAGGGTGTGAAGTTTTAGTTACATGGTCTCACTGTCTGATCCACAAACGTTTACCATGCTCCAGCCATGGGTTGGGAATACAGCAGTGAGTAGGAGGGATAGCTCCCACCCTCAGGACCAGGTAAAACCTGCCCAGACACACTATGATCTTAGATTGAAATTCAAACCCAAGGCTACTCGGAAAAGGCTGTCTCTACTCCAGGCAGCAGAGGGCTGGTGGAATGCCTGAGGGTATCCGGTGACAGTGTGACAGTTGGGCCAGTGCCTTTAACAGGGCCAGTTAGATGTGGCACCCACTTCATGCAGATTCCTTATCTGGCTCCTTTTGTTTGCTTCAGCTAATGGCTCCCATGCAGAAGAGGTCCTCCCTGGCTCTGGTGGAGAGTTAGGGCCTCTGAGCTCTTCTGCCCTCCCTCCCTCACCTGCTGATAGACCTCTCACGTGTGTGGTAATCATGGTAATCTCTGGCTGGGGCTCTGAGGAAGGAGGCCAGCAGCAGCCTGCCAGGGTAGGCGAAGTTATGGTGCATTAACAAACAGCCCCAATCTTAATGACTTAGAACATAACAAAGTTTTAAAAAAAAATTTTAGAAGAGTTTATTTGAGCCAAACTGATGACATATGCTGGGAGCAAGATTGCAGATGCTCCCAAAACAGAGCACACTTTGTATCAGACCAATGCCACATGTCCCTCACAGGTCAGCTGGGTGTCCTGCCTCACGTTTCGTAGCTCTAGAACCAGGCTAAAGGAATGGCCAGCATCTTGTATGTGGCCAGTCTCTGTGGAAGAGAAAAAGAGCACTTTGCAGCATTGCACACAATTCAGGGCTTTGTCCCTGAATCACACAGGTCTAGTCCCCTGGCTCCACCCAACCACAAGAGACCAGGAGGCAGACACTAGCCCACCATGGCCCAGAAAGAGCTGGAATATTTAGTGAACAGCATTAGGACCCTGAGCTCCTAATCCCCAGCATAAGGCACTTCTTCATGTACCACCTCCGCAGATGTGCCCGGAGAATTTGGGGCGGGACAGACCTCAGGGTTTTGTGCTGCTGGCAAATCTGATCTTCTTCCTACACTGCCTCGCCTCTGCAGGAGAGGTCCAAAGACTTTATTTGTTCCCAGTGTGGTCTTAGAGGAGGGCTCTTGCCTCCTCCTTGTTCTCCTTCATCCCCAAAGTCTTGCCTTCCTGAAGCAGGGGTTGCTTGTCATTCCCAGGGGCTCTGGCCAGCCTCCTTCTGGTGCCTCGGCCCATGCCAGCAGGCTGTGGGGCTGCTGCTGTCTCTGGTGGCCAAAGTGGTGGGTGGTCTCACATCCTTCACTCCCTCCATCTCTGTCTCCTTCCCTCCAGGTCTGTCTCTACAGAAACCCTTACAGCAGTTTAGCGTGGTGTCACCACACCCAGAGAGGGACTCTTGGCCGCCCTCTTTCCAGAGATGAGCCTTATCTCCATGTCTCCAGGGTTAACTTGGAGTTCTGAGTATCTCCTTGCAGATTCCCACCTGACTAACCACCTGCCCTGTGAATATCTTCCTCTTCTTCTGGACTTTCAGGATGAAATTTTGGTCTTGAGAGGTCCTGGTTCCCTGGATCAGAGGGCTTTCATGCGCCCTGTCTCCTACAGACCCGGCAACCTCAGGGGAGACTCATTTTCTCCCTCCACTACAGGGCCCATTTCCTGTTCTATGATGACATCCTCTGGCTTTAGTCCCTTGGCAGAAAGCCTGTGCTCTGACCAGTGGCCCTGCCTCCTTCTTTTCCTCCATGGAGCTGAGTAGGTCTTCCTCCTGAGCAATAGGGCCTCTGGGTCTGCAAAAGTGGGCAGACTTCCTTCAAGACAGTGACAATGACCCATTTAGGAAGAATAAACCCTCCCGTTTCCTCTGACGCTCTGCTCAGTCAACCTGTGTGTCATCAGTGGGAGCCTTGACATTGGGCTGGAGGGACATAGTGCCCTCCTGCAGCCCTAACCCAGAGCTCTGCCCCTGTGGGATGGCCTTCCTAACTCAGCCGGATCCCCTGGGCCCTTGGATGTGGACTCCCCACGATGACAGGTCGCATGGGGAGAGCCCTGTGAGCAGTACCTGGGAGGGAGATCTCCATCCTCCTCCTCACTGTCACTCTCCCAGGACTGCAGCTCCCCTCCCCCCTGGGTCCCCTCCTCCCCTGCTCATCCAGGTGGTGCTGGGGCTCACCCTTTCTGGCTGACTTTCCTGGATCTCACCAGAGTGGGTGCTGGGAGCCCTACACGGTCCTTGGCTGGAAGAAAAGTCTCCTCTCCAGCAGAGAGACCCTGCCAGTGTCCGCCCTTAGCTCTGCACCAGCCTTGGGGCTGGTCGTGTCCACATCCAATACTGGGGGTCATTGTTAGCCCCCACTTTCTGGTGCAGGAAGTCCATTTTGCCTTTGCCACCCAGCTGGTGATCTATTCTGGGGCCTGCTGTGCCAAGCACATACAATCCCAGGAATTGTCACCACTTTTAAAAAACAAACAACAACAACAAAAAAAAACCAAAAACCCCACAATAAACCAGGGAGACACAGGCTGTTCCCACCAGTCCAGCTCACGAAGTGGCGCTCCCTCACCCTCCCACAGGGAGCGGCCACCACAGCCTCTCACACCCACCCAGGGAATGGCCCTTTCTAAAGTTCTTCCATCTCTCTTTGTCCAGGACAGTGGGTGGGAGGTGGAGTTGGGAACACAGGACAGCGCTCACTTTTTCCTACTTTCCATCCCTACATCCTACTTTCCGTCCCTACAGAAGCTGACATTCCCCCCTCTCCCCAACCAAGGGCAGGGTCAAGGATTTGCTTCCTCACAGACCTACCCATGTGCTGTGGTTCCCAGGGATGACCAAGGGAGGGGCTGTTGTTTTGCAGATATCGACGAATGCCGTCACCCTGGCACCTGTCCTGATGGGAAATGCGTCAACTCCCCCGGCTCCTACGCTTGCCTGGCCTGCGAGGAGGGCTACAGGGGCCAGAGTGGGAGCTGTGTAGGTGAGGGCTGCTTGCCAAGGCCCTGAGAGGACTGTTTGGCCTTGGGACCTCTGGTTGAGCCCACACACAGGGAGAGAAAGAGGTGGGCAGAGGGAAGTGGGTTGGAGGCCATTGTCCTTCACGATCCGCCTGGGTCCCCAGATGACGCTGGGCATGAGATGGGTGTGCATCAGTTACTGATGCTCTGCTCTCTGAATCAGCTAGGGTGGGGACGACTTTGGCTCCTTGGTCATATCCAAGGTCCCAGAAGTTTCTATGGCTGGATCCTGCTGGGTACAGTGAAGTGCCAAGCATCTTAGGAGGAGGCTGAGTCCAGTGGTATGAGCTAGCAGCCTGGCCCTGCTGGGGTTTCCTGAGAGGAGGGGTCCCTGCCCCTCTGCATCCCAACAGCAGTGTCTAAACAGCCATGTGTAACGGAGCAGTGGGAGCTCTTCTCCCTCCACAGGGGGCTGCGCGTCAGCTGTAGGAGGAAGCACTGTCTCTGCAGCCCCCGCAGGAAGAAGGGCCCAGGGTTCAGAATGCCAGGGTGGGCTGAGTCGTGAATAGATGCTTTGAGGCTCTGGAGAGGGCAGACCTTTCCCAGGCCCTTGACACTGCCCTTCAGCTGCCCAGGCCTAGCTTGGCTTTCCTTGGCATTGCTGACTCACCTCTTAATGCTATTTGTGAAGCTGGGAACATGAGATTGTACCAGTTTGGTTGGCAGGTAAGAAGCCAGAGAGGTTCAGGACCATGGATAGGCGAGTCAAGGGTTTGGACACTTCACTCTAGGTGTCCTTGGATGGGCCACACCAGCCCCAGGGCTGAGGGACCTGGCCCCCTTTTCTCGGTGTCACTGGAGAGAGATGAAGTGCACTCAGTGACGAAGGGCATCCTGTGCCGCCTAGGACCAGGATGTGGGGCCAGAAGCAGGACTGACCTCATGGCCTGCCCGGGGTGGCTGGCGGGTCCTCTGAGGGGTGATTCTTTGGCCTCATAATGGAGGTGCTCTAAGCCTGACAGAGGGGGCTGCGTGAAGGAGAGGAGGCCAGCTGCCATCCTGGGCTTCTCTCCCACAGATGTGAATGAGTGTCTGACCCCCGGGGTCTGCGCCCATGGAAGGTGCAGCAACCTGGAGGGCTCCTTTAGATGCTCTTGTGAGCAGGGCTACGAGGTCACCTCAGATGGGAAGAGCTGCCAAGGTACGGAGATGCTGAAGTGCCCTTCCTCCACAGCAAACCAGTTTGCCGCTCCTGCCCCGAGCTCGCACTGTCCTGACCTACCCTGGTCCCACAGCCCTAATTGTGCTGATCCAGTGCATTGCTGCCAAGACCTATCCTCCCCCCGTGCCCGCCCACCTGTCGGTCCTGGCCTCTCTGTCCTGCAGAGTCCCACACAGGACTCAATGGCCTGTTTCAGATGTCAACGAGTGTGCCAGCCGGGCCTCATGCCCCACAGGCCTCTGTCTCAACACGGAGGGCTCCTTCGCCTGCTCGGCCTGCGAGAGCGGGTACTGGGTGAATGAAGACGGCACTGCCTGCGAAGGTAACTGGGTGGGGGGGGTGGTGGCAGAGGCCCTCTTACCTTCCAAAGAACACTCCATTTGTCCCCTAGCTTTGGGCTAATGCTGAGGGTCTCCAGGCTAGGACAGAGCACCCTATCCATGGACTTGGCCCCAAGGAGAGCTTCTGTGGTCATAATCCCCAAGTTTAGAGGTGAAGACAGGAAGAAAGGGGAGCCACAGAGACAAGAGGGAAGCTTACAGTGGAGAGAGTCTTGCAAGCTCAGACAAAAAGGCCAGGGGTGTGGCAGGTTCCTGCCTTGCCAGGCGGAGGAAGCCCTCCCGAGCCCCCAGGTGACCGCCCCTGTCTGCCCCAGACCTAGATGAGTGCGCCTTTCCGGGAGTCTGCCCCTCAGGAGTCTGCACCAACACTGCGGGCTCCTTCTCCTGCAGGGCCTGTGACCAGGGCTACCGGCCCAGCCCCAAGGGCCACACCTGTGAAGGTAAGAGCCCCTGCAGCAGATGAGGGAGGCTAACCCATCACAGTTAGAGAAGGGAGTGGCCAGGACACAGCAGGGTCTGTGCCTAAACCATGGACCCCTCTGTCCACCTCAGATGGTGGGCTTGCTGTGGACACTTACAGATCTGGGTCTAGGGGGCCGATGAGCCACTGGGTCACAATCTTCAGTGGGCATCAGCCTCGCTGGGCGAATGCAGCTCCTGGGCCTTGTCCAGACCTGCTAACTGAACCTCTGTCAGGGGTGGGGAGGAGCTTGGGATCTGTTTTCTAACAGTCTCCCCAGAGGTTCCTCGTAAGGGTGGCGCTAGAACCGTATTTTGAAAAATGCTGGCCTGTACCAGGGAATCTCAGACCGGTTTGAAGGATCCAGTTTCTGTTACCTTCTCAGGTTGTGTGTATGTTTCCTTGGTTTGTTTCCTGCTGCTTCTCAGTAAAACCTAAGCCATCTCAGCCACGAGGGCAGTGGGGTTTGGCCATCCCAGGCCAGGGTTGCTGAGAGATGCCGAGTGTCCCCAAGGTGGGCACTGTAGGGGCTGCAGCAGAAGCCCAGCCAGGAGGCGGGGGAGCCTGCTTGGCTGGGGCGGCAGTGGGGGGAGCTTCAGTCATTTAGCTCCCCACAGGCTCCCTTACACAAGCTGTGCTGCTCTCCAAGGGGATGATGTCTCTTTGGGGCCAGGCTCCCCATGCAGGGGATAGGCCCTCTGGAGACCTCTCCCACTGGGTCCTGTCCTTGGGAGGTGCTGCCATCGGCCTCCTTCCTCCTGTGTGACCCTGCAGATGTGGATGAGTGTGAAGACCTCCAGAGCAACTGCCTGGGAGGCGAGTGCAAGAACACAGCTGGCTCCTACCAGTGCCTGTGTCCCCTGGGCTTCCGGCTGGCCAATGGCACCGTGTGTGAGGGTGAGTGGCTCAGGTCCCCGCACCAGGGACTGTGTGGGAAGGCAGGGATATTCCCCAGGAGACACCACTGCCTATCTTCTCCCTGCAGATGTGGACGAGTGCATGGGAGAGGAGTACTGTGCTCCCCACGGCGAGTGCCTCAACAGCCACGGGTCCTTCTTCTGTCTGTGTGCACCCGGCTTTGTTAGCGGCGAGGGAGGTGCCAGCTGCCAGGGTGAGAAGCCAGCTTGGCCACGTCCACTTGTCAGCAGCAGAGGGCGCTAGAGGCTGTGTCTAGAGTACTGACACAGAGTGCTCCTGCTCCCTCGCACTTGTGGGAACAAGGGAGTCCGACAGCAATGAGAGGGAGCCAAGTGTCGGGAGCGACTCTCTCACCAGGGCCTCTGCCATGTCCACAGCAGGCACACGCCCTCCAAACTCTTTGGTGTCACCCTTGACGGAGCCCCCGTTCCAGGGCTCCTGCCCCAACCTCTGGCTTCCAGCTCTGAACTCTTCCTCCGATCTTCAGCCCTTCCCTACCCTCGCCCTCCCGTGGGCTGCCCAGGGCCCTCAGGCCTGTGACTGGGTCTGCTGACAGGCGTCTCTCTTTTAGATGTGGATGAGTGTGCAGTCACAGACTGGTGTCTGGGAGGGCACTGTGTCAACACCGAGGGCTCTTTCAACTGCCTGTGTGAGACCGGCTTCCAGCCCTCCCCAGACGGCAGGGAGTGTGTGGGTAAGGGTTCCCGGCAGCAGGGCAGGGCTCTGCCCCACACCTTCCCACCGCCACCCCCGCCTGGCGCTCAGCTCCCTGGGACCAGGAACTGCAGCTTCCGGGAAGCAGGGCCCTTGCTATATACATTAATCACCGAGAGGATAATGCATTTATGGAGCCTCTGCTGACTCAGGGACTGTGCAAGGATGACAAAATGAAAACAATAATAATCCTTGCTAGCAGAGCACACAATCTAGTTTTCAAAGCCAAACTGATTCAAAAGACATTTATTAAATACCTGCTGGGTTCGATGTCTTTTGCTAGGACAAATAGACAGTTACGGGCAATCTTGAAATTGAGTAAGGGAGACAGATATGAAGACAACTTTCTGTAATACACTTTGGTGAAGGTTTTATATAGACAAGTATAAAGTGCTCTGCCTTCGGGAGAAGGGGATGGGGAAAAGGAGGCTAAGAGCTCAATGTTTTCCTAAATATCATAGTCTCTTTTAGACATTGTCCCTGCTGGGTCAGGGGAAATGATCCTGAACTTGATGTGTTGGGGTTGAGATGCTCACAGTAGCTTCGAATTAGATCAGGGACCCCAGAGGTGGGGGCATGACCTTGTAATGCCAGAGAGGTAGGGCCAGAGCAGTGACCTGGCCACTTCTGTCCCTTCTCATGGCTCTGGGGACAGATATCAACGAATGTGAGAACAACGGAGGAGACCCGGTGTGTGGGGCCTGGAGGTGTGAGAACAGCCCTGGCTCTTACCGCTGTGTCCGGGGCTGCCAGCCTGGCTTCCACATGGCCCCGACTGGAGACTGCATCGGTGAGCGGGGAGTGGGGCTCACCCAGGGGAGGGTTGGAGACGCCTACCTTTCATGCATCCAGCTAGAAACTATTTTGTCCTGAGGACGCTACTTTTGCAGCTGTTTGAAAGTTTGTATGTTTTCATATAGCAGGGCTTATGCAAAAACTGAAGGGGAATGTTAGAGTTTCCTTGTGCTGGGTTTGGAAGTTACTTTTCACAGATCTCGGGGCTACTGGACCACATAAATGAGTATTCCCAGGGAGCAGAGGGAGTGAGTGAGAGCGCACCCCACATGCTGGTGTCCGCTGTCCCGCAGACGTAGACGAGTGTGCCAACGACACCGTGTGCGGGAGCCACGGCTTCTGTGACAACACGGAGGGCTCCTTCCGCTGCCTCTGTGACCAGGGCTTCCAGACCTCCTCCTCTGGCTGGGACTGCGTTGGTGAGAAGCCTGAGGGTGGCTGGGCTCTGGGCACTTGGTCCCATTTGCACAGACCCTGGCTGTCCTGGGTAGAGGCCCTGGGGCCCTCCTCCTGAAGTGGTCATGGTTGCTCGGCTCCATGATGGGTCTGCACAGAGTGGGCAAGGAGGTGCGACTTCAGCTCTCCCCAACGGTGAGCCCCTGGGCCAGGTTGGTGGGGGAAGCCACAATCTACCGGCGGGGGAGCAGGCACACTAATGAAGGTGCCAGCCTTCTCCAGAGACCTCAGGGCCACAACAGGCGCGTTTGTTCAGAGAACATGCAGAGGGGTAGCCCTTCCCCTGTGTCCCTTTAGTGACCCCTGTCTGCCACCCTCACTCTCTCTCTTCCCGTGCCCTCTGTTCCTCCTTCCTGCTAACCCATGCCCACTTATGCTCCCCCTGCCAAGACCCAGCCTCTTTCTTTTGAGGGGATGAGTATCTGCCCCCCGGCTGGAGGCAGGGGCAGAGGCATGGGCTGCCTCTTCCCCTCCCACGACGAGCCCTTCCTCATGCCTGGCAGACGTGAACGAGTGTGAGCTCATGCTGGCTGTGTGTGGGGCGGCACTCTGTGAGAACGTGGAAGGCTCCTTCCTGTGCCTCTGTGCCAGCGACCTAGAAGAGTATGATGCTCAGGAGGGGCGCTGCCGCCCGCGGGTGGCTGGAGGTGAGCGTGCTGCACACTCTACCCAACCATTGCGCACAGCCACTCTGTGGCTTGCTCTTCCACCACCCCAGCTTCTGAGGGGGAGCCTGGGCCCGGACTAAGGTGGTGTGGGCAGGGGTGCAGCCTAGGAGTGGGCTGTGGGGAGGCAAGGAGTCGGGGAGTGCAGCAAATGTCAAGATAAGACGGGGTTCTGCCCCAGGCCCACAAACATCCAGGAGGCTGCAGGGCTGTGGGGGGCCCTATAGGAGGCTCAGGAAGCTCTGAGGCCACTTCGGGTGGCCCTAGGGATCTCAGATTGAGCCTTGGAGGGACCCTCAGTCCAGCCCCAGGAAACCCTCTGGAAGCAGAGCTAATCCGGACTCTCCTCTTTCCACTCCACCCCAGAGCTGCTGGGTGCAGCCTGTGTTCCCACAAGGACTAGGACTTGGCCGGCCTCCTCTGACTTGGGGGGCAGAAAGCAGGACCTAGAACAGGAAGGGTGGGAGGGGATGGGGTGGGAAGCAGAGTAACAGGCAGGGGGCACCCGCACTGAGGTGGCAGAAGGCAGGGTGGGTGCTGGAAAGAACAGGGGCTTTGGCACCTGAGGAACTGAGGTCAACTCCCGCTGTGCCACTTAGTAGCTTGTGGTTGTGGCAAGTCGCCCAACTTGCCTGTGTGTACAAGGGAGCTGATGAGAACGATGGCACCACATGGAGTCGTGGAGGGCGCCAAGTGAGATGACACAGGTAAAGGCGTGTGGTGCACTGTGAGGTGGTAGGTAAATGGTAAGTGTGCAAAGGCTAAGGCTTCCCCAAGGGCCATGAACAGACGATAACAAGGAGCATCTGTCACACAGGCCAGAGTGTCCCCGAGGCCCCGCCGGGGGACCACCTCTCAGGCCCCCTCCGCATGGAATGCTACGCTGGGCCCAGAGGCCAGCCGCCTTGCGCCAGCCTCCTGGGCCGGAACACCACAAAGGCCGAGTGCTGCTGCACCCAGGGTGCCAGCTGGGGAGATGCCTGTGAGCCCTGCCCAGCCCAGGACTCAGGTAAAGCCACTGACGGTCTAAATCTTCTCAGGGTCAGCTTTGCAGGGGGACACTGAGAGAAGGGGGCAGAGCCCTCCTCTCTCTGAGCTTGGATGCCTTCCCACAGTCGAATTCAGCGAGATCTGCCCTAGTGGCAAAGGCTACATCCCCGTGGAAGGAGCGTGGATGTTTGGACAGACCACATACACAGGTAACCTCCCTACACATCCTGCCCCCCAAGCTCCACTCCCCCGAACTGGTCCAGCCGGGTCCTCCAGGAGGTCCCCGGGAGGTTCTGCATGCAGCCAGAGACTCCCTGGGGCTGGGGGCATCCAGAGTTTTGGCCGGAAGTTCTGGCCAGAGCTCCCCTGGGAATGTTTATAGAACCCCACCTTGGTTTTTCTGCTCCCCCAGGGCTGAACCCCCCAGGAGCAAACTACGATGCCTTGACTACCCTGTCTCGAGGCACAGGGCAAGAGCGGGGGTGCTGCTGTGCAGAAGCCAGAGGCAGCCACCTGCCTCCCTGGCCCCACTGACAGAGCCAGCAGCTTTGGGGGCCTGAACTCAAAGTGGGTAGTTCAGGTCTGAGCACCCTAATCCGAAAGCTGGAGAAGGAAATAACAGAAAATGAAGTAGCTTTCCTCAAGTGCTTGCTCTGTACCCAGCACTATTTTAAGCATCTTGCATGTATTAATCTTTCAATTCTCATCCTAACTGTGGGTTAAGTAGTCATATCTACATTTTTTTAGGTAGAAAACTGAGGCAAGGAGAATGTAAGCAAGTGGCCCGGGGTCACCCCACTAGCAGGTGTCAGGGCCAGGATTCCAACCCAGCAAGTCCGGCTTCGGAGTCCCGAGTCTCAGGTCCGGCCTCACACTGCTTCTGGCCTTCCCACAGATGCTGACGAGTGTGCAATGTTCGGGCCTGGTCTCTGCCAGAACGGCCGCTGCCTCAACACGGTTCCTGGCTACATCTGCCTGTGCAATCCTGGCTACCACTACAATGCCGCCGGCAGGAAGTGTGAGGGTGAGGACACACTCCAGCCCTCCCCATCCCGGGCCCACAGCCGAGTGCTCACCCAGCCCTGCCAGCCGGCCCTTTCTTGCTGGGAGTTGCCCTTCTGGGGACAGAGGTCAGCTGCAGCAGGCAGGTCTGAGGTGAGGGGAGCGTGGAGACCTGTTGGAAAAGCAGCCTCAGAGAGGGGCCTCCTGGGCTTGGCTGGGGCAGGGGAGGGGGAAGCAGGTGCTACTTCTTCATTATCAGTTACAAGCAAACCCTGTCCGTGAAGGGGTCCATGGGCCGGCTGCCTTGGCGCTGCCCCACGCACCCCTCCCCTCTTCCTGCCACCACAGATCACGACGAGTGCAAGGACATGGCCTGTGAGAATGGCGAGTGTGTAAACACGGAAGGCTCCTTCCACTGCTTCTGCAGCCCACCCCTCACCCTGGACCTCAGCCAACAGCGCTGCATGAACAGCACCGGTGGCATGGGTCAGTGGGCCTGGGATGGCAGGGCACGGTGGGCGAACCTAAACTGGGGGCGGTGCTCATGTGCCTCTGTGTCTCTGCCACCAGAGGACCTGCCTGACCACGACATCCACATGGACATCTGCTGGAAAAAAGTCACCAATTATGTGTGCAGCCAACCCCTGCACGGGCACCGCACCACCTACACAGAGTGCTGCTGCCAGGACGGCGAGGCCTGGAGCCAGCAGTGTGCACTGTGTCCCCCCAGGAGCTCTGGTGCGGGGCCTGTGCCTGCAGGAGGGAGGGAGGGGAGACACCTTTGAGCAGGGCTGGGCCTCAGTGCAGAGAATGCTCTCACCTTGGAAGAGGGGGCTTAGAGAGGAGTACGGCGGCCAGAGCTGTGGCCCTGTCTTCAGTCCCTGTTGTCTGGGGACGAAGTAGGGCAGGCTGAGGGGTGAGGTGGGGAGAGCAGCACTGCTGGGAACTCCCAGAGGGCAGCAGTCCCAGCCCACGCCCTCTCCCTGGGGTAGTGAGCCAGGGGATAGCACACCAGGCTTGTCACCAGGAGCTGGCCCAGCTTCCTCTCTCCCTGCTCCCTGACAGAGGTCTACGCTCAGCTGTGCAACGTGGCCCGGATCGAAGCAGAGCGGGAGGCCGGGGTCCACTTCCGGCCAGGCTATGAGTACGGCCCCGGGCCCGAGGACCTGCAGTACAGTCTCTATGGCCCAGATGGGGCTCCCTTCTACAACTACCTGGTCCCCGAGGACGCTGTCCCTGAACCGCCCGTCCCCAACACAGCCAGCCACCCAGGGGACCGTACCCCAGGCCCTGAGTCTCCCCTGCAGCCCTCAGAACTCCAGCCCCACTACGTGGCCAGCCATCCAGGTCTGTGTTGCTGCCAAAATGGGGATAAGGTGGGCACCAAGGTTGCTTCACTTCCATCTCCCCCACCTGCTAGTCCCTGCCAGCAGGGCGAGGACAGGGTAGGGGAAAGACGCACCAAGCCCTCCCCCCAGGTCACTCGAGGGAAGGGACAGCCTCAAATGCCCATGTCAGACCCTCACAGCTCCCTCCAATAGACTAGCACAGGAGACATGGAGGTTCGGGACACCACCTTCCCGACCTCCAGAGTCCCTGTGGGCGCGAGTGGAGATGAGAGACAGTGGCAGAGAGCAGGCCCAGTCGGGCCGCCCAGTTCAGCTCCCTCACCGCTGGACGTATGCAGAACTACCTGCTCCGCGGTTCCAGCTGGTGACCTGAAATGTTAATTAGGGACCCGCAACCACTTTACAGACCCTCGGGGTGACTTGGTTTGCAACAGGCAATGACCCCAGCACTCCGGACTCGTACTCTAATGGGGAGTTGGGCCTGGCACCTGCACCTTGTACCTGCCACTGGCACAGCTACGCATGCAGAATGATGCTGACTGACTGCCCCGAGATTGGTCGGGGCGAGGGTTCCTTCAGGGCTGGGGCGTGGCTTAGAGGGAGAAGAGGGCTGGGCAGGCCTGGTAGTTTTGTTTTGTGTTGAGTGAGGGTAAATCCACTTTTGCTGCCAATCTCCTCCCAGGGGAAAAAAAAAGTTTTTAACCAAATACCCTCCCACCAACCACAACAAAACCAGAACCGTATGGACACCCCACCGCTCAGGGGCCCCAGCCTCAGGAAAGCAGTGAATCCCAACCCTTTTGGAGGCCTCATTTAAAGGTCTGCCTTACTTAAAATGACTTTTTTAAAGAGTATTGCCTTTTGTTTTAGCATCTTTTTGTGAGTTTGATAACCCGTCCCGGCCCCACCCCAGGAACTGAACAAGGCCAACCCTTTGCGGTGCAGGGTGAGGGTCTGGGCCTTGGGGATGGCCCTAGCTTCCTTGTCTCCCTGACTTCCTCCCACCAGAACACCAGGCCGGCTTCGAGGGGCTTCAGGCGGAGGAGTGCGGGGTCCTGAACGGCTGCGAGAACGGCCGCTGTGTGCGTGTGCGGGAGGGCTACACCTGTGACTGCTTTGAGGGCTTCCAGCTGGACATGGCCCAGATGGCCTGTGTGGGTGAGTTCCAGGTCAGAGTGGCAACATACGGAGCACTCTGGCCCTGATGGGTCCGTGTGGAGAAGCCAGACTGGCCCATGGCTCACTTTAGAGACATACGACCAAACTTAGGGTCACTAGGAAACCTATGGCGGCCCCACAGTGAGGGTGCCCAGCACCAGGTCGGTGGTGGGGTGGGGTGAGAAAGCTCCAAAGCAAGGTCAGGTGCTGTGCTAAGCCTTTCCATGGAGGTGCCTAGACAGAAAAAAGGCAGGGACAAGAGTATGGTCACTCTCCTGGGCATACTATGTATGGGCTCGCTACCACCTGCTTTGTGTCCTTGAGTTGCTCAGACTGGGGCAGTGACTTCAGCCTCCAGCTGCCATACCTACGATTCCACTGCAGGGCTGGGACCAGGGACCAGAGGGCCAGAAGCACCAGGCCACAGGCCCTTGGGCTCCCACCAGATCTCTCCTGCTTCCCTTCCTTGTAGATGTGAACGAGTGCGATGACTTGAACGGGCCTGCTGCACTCTGTGCCCATGGTCACTGCGAGAACACGGAGGGCTCCTACCGCTGCCACTGCCCCCCAGGTTATGTGGCCGAGGCAGGGCCACCCCACTGCACTGCCAAGGAGTAGCAGCGAGGGGTCAATGTGGGCAGCTACCTGCAAATGGGCTCCGGTGGGGCCCTGGAGAACGCTTCTCTACCTGGGAAAACACCATGAAGGCATCCTGCAGGAGGCCCTGCGGCCCCTCTCCCAGCCAGCCTTGCCTGCTTTTCATCTGTCCCAGCTTAGGCTCTGGCTGTGAGCTTGTCACTGCCTCCATGCTGCCATGCCCTTGCTTGGCTCAACCACCACCAAATGCTTTAATGCTTCAGCCACTGGCCATGAGGCCCAGTCCGCCACCTGCCCTGGCCTCGCTGTGGGACGCTTACCAAAGGACGGCCCTCGTTCCCCCCTCCAGCTGTGCAAACATGCAAGGTCCTTCGGCCTTGCACTGCAGACACCCTCTTCCAGCCATGACTCACACGTCATCCTGATGATTCCAAAACCTGGGCACAGCCTACATTTGTCCTGGGCTGGTCCTTCAGATGCTGTGGAGCAGAAAAGGGTGGGAGGAAGTCTGGGGGGGTGACTCCAACGCCTCCTCGTAAAGCCAAGACTGCCAATCTGGTCTGGACCGGATTTCGCCACATCGTCCTGCAGCCACTCCTGTGGCCCCAGGGAGGGGCGGAGGTCCCTCATCTCAGAGGAGCAAGACTAAAACTGGATTGCTGAGTGTGAGACACATGTGAATGGGAGCAAGGAGCCTGAGAAGCAAGAGGGTGACATTAACAAGAGGGGAAACTGATTTTTTAAAAGGGGGGAGCCAGGGCTTTATGCAAGTCTAGAGAACATACTCAGATCCTTCGAGTAAATGAACATCCCAAATATCCCCAGCGGTAGCTCCTGTGCACAGGCTGCCACAGACGTGGCACCCATCTCCCAAGACCTGAATTAAGTACATACTGCTTCTTACAGGAAACAAATTTCTCCTGGGCTCTCCTTTTGTGGACACCAGTTTGATGTGCTAAAAATAAAGAGGTCTATTTTCTAGCTTGTGAAATCCAGTGGAGTCTTGTTTTGGGGGAAGCCAGATTTCCTGTTGTTTGTGCTCTCCACTCAGAAGCCACTGCCCTCTTCCCCTTCACAAAGTCACTGGCTGGCATTCTCTGAGTTTACAAGTACAGACCATCTCCAACCATGGTGAGCTGGGAATTTGGACCCACAGTAGAATGAAGAAATGTAGATCTGGGCTGTTTTGTTTTTGTTCCACATTAAACCCAATTTCTTCACCGTGTTGGCTGAGTCTGAGTACTAGAGCGGAGGCTGTGCCCAATTCCTGGCCAGCTCTGCCAACAGCCTATGATTGGGCTCCCCCAGGAAAAGGCTCTTTACTCTGCTAAGTCAAGGGAAGCTCTGACTTTGTACTCCGCTGACGAACAGCAATGCAAATGAACAAGGAAATGAATGCTTTTCTTCACTGAATCTGCCCTGTCCTTCCTGCTGCTCTGAGTCCCAGCTGTCACATGGGAACTTACTGAACACTTCCCCTGTGCTAGGCAGTACTGAGTGCTGCACACAAATTTCACGTAGTCATCCAGCAATCCTATTTACTATTTTTATTCCCAACTTAGAGATGAGGAAATGAAGACACACGATGCTTCAATAATTTGTTCCAGGTCACTGTACTAGTTGAGATGTTTTCAGCAGACAAAAATATACGTTCTTAAACATGAAAGTATTCTGACCTTCAAAATAAAAGAAATGCATGTTAAACCATGCTGAGACACTTTAATTGTCGGGTGGCGAGCATCTGCAGAAAGAGGCACTCACAAACGTAGCTGACAGAAGTCTTCTGAAGAGGGTATGAAAATGTCTTTCAAAATCACTTATTCTTTCAATCAGTAACTATACTTCTAGGAATTCAATCTTCAGCTATATTCTCCCCAAATGTGAAATGACATTTGTAAGAGGTTATTTATTATAGCATTATTTGTAATAGCAAAACATTACGATTAATTGCTATGGAGTCCTAAATAGAAAAATAAAAAGTGGCTCTTGATGCCTTCCCGGCACGGATGGAGGGGAAAGGAGGGCCGCACAAAGCAGTGTGACGTGCAATGCCACTTGTCCAAAGAAGGGGGGGGATCAGACACCCACCAACTCTGCCTCACACCCCCTCATTTCAGAGAACGTCTTCCCATTCCTCAATATGCCCTGTTAGCACCGCACGTTCTTTCCATTTTTAATTGGTTTTACAAAGAGCAAGAAACATCACTCTGTTGTTCCACTTATTTATGCACTCATCGGTTACTTCTTGTATGTGCCCTGACCTGGGGTCCACCCCACCACCAGATGACGCTCTAACCACTGAGCCACCCGGCTGGCGCCAGCACTGGGCTTTATTACATGCTGCTCCTCCTCCTAACCCTCACCTTGCCTGCCCTTCCAAAGGTATTTCATGCATATGCACGTATTTCCATGTATTAAAAACACGAACAGCATACTATGCATGCTGTTCTACCCTTTGCTTTTTTTTGCCTCATACTTGCACATAAGAGCTTATTCTATTTTATAAATGTATACTCTTCCATTGGATGGATAAATCATAATTTATTTAATCAGTTCCCTACTGGTGGACATTTCCATTGTTTCCTATCTTTTGCTATTAAAAATAACGCTATAATGAATATTCTTGTGCAAATATTATTTCATGTTATATCTATGGGATTAGGCCTGTAGGCTAAATTCTTAGAAACAATGGTGATTTGTGGGGAGGATGACAGGGTGGATGGGTGCAGGATTGGGACACTTTTTCACTGTACCCCCTTTCGTGCCTCTTGGAATTTTGTATCATATGTATTATCTATTAAAAAAATAAAATATTTTTAAATACACCTGCTGGCTATAAACTACTGAAATGTTCCTTCCTTCTCTTTATATAGGTACCTGACTATATTTTCAATTAAAACCAGATGATCATTCTTTCAAAACTTCTCAGAGCAAACTTCCCTTAGGCAGTCCTGTGGGAAAATGGCAGACAGGGATGTTTGAAAAGAAATCACAGGCCTGCCAGGTGGCTCAGGTGGTGAGCACATCCTCCCACACACCAAAAGGTTGCAGACTCAATTCCAAGTCAGGGCACAAGCTTAGGCTGTGGGCTTGATCCTGTCAGGGAGCCTACGGAAAACAACTGATCGATGTTTGTTTCTCTCTCTAAAATCAGTAAAACATATCTTCTTGGTGAGGATATTTTTAAAAAGCAATCATAAATATCAAGCCTAGACCCCTAGAAAAGTCATTTCCTGCCTTTGAGACATACACACAAAACCATAATGATATCACAGAGGACAGTGCAAGCTGTACAACATCGGCTCAGGGCCAGAGTCTAAGGGAGAGCTGCACCGTGACCATCGGTGCTTGCTGCCCCTTCTCGCTACAGGATGTTCCTGCCACACAGCAACCCTCTGCTTGGGTGCCTTCTAACAAATGGCCCACAAAATAGGGCTCAATTCTCAGAACAAAGAGAAAAAAAGAGTATCTTCTTGGACACCTACTTTAGCAGTCCTTCCTAATCTTAACTCTGAACCTTTTTTCCCCTAATCATAAAAGGAGGAAAGGATGGGCTGGACACCTATAATTTACATACCACACAAAGAAACTAAGGGTGGGTGGGGCCCCTAGAGTTCACATACCACTAGTCACTATCAATCACATAACTGAAGCACTCTTCCACAGCAAGGTTAAGATCTGAATGTTGACCTAGTGGCTCCCTCTTTGGAGCCAACAACGTGAAGCTATTCACAACATAAAGTAGATGCAGGGCTCCCCGGCCTTTGGTTCCTGCATGTTTTGCTAAAGCAAAGTGCGGTGGATGTGGGGGGCGGGCACATGCTGCCTCAGGTTATTTGCATATACAGTTAAATTAAATCAATTCTGCAACAAATAGGGCCTTAACTAACCTCCCCTTAAAAGGAGGCGCGCCACACACACACACACACACACACACACACACACACACACACTTCCTTTCCATTGATACTGGAAGACTATGAAGTTTTTCTGAGTGAATTTGCTCAATGAGCAACATTTGTGATGTCTGCTTTTATGGCCTGCCAGGAAGAAGGCATCTGGTCAGAAAGTACCTGCGAAAGATCCTAAACCTGTTGTATGTCACTTGCTATTTCTTCCAAGTAAATTGCCTACTGTCATCTTGATGGTATCATTTGCTCCTAAAGTTTCTGTATTACCCACCTGATTTACCTGATTTGAGAAATCAGGTGGGTGATACAGAAATCTGAGAAAACTGATTACTTATACATTCATTGGTTGATTCTCATACCTGCCCTGACTGGGGATTGAACCTGCAACCCTGGCATATTGGGATGATGCTCTAACCAACTGAGCTGTCCAGCCAGGGCAGTGGAAGAGTTCTCGTTACTTCAGGTTCCCCCATAAAGCTTTCTGTGTGAAATAAGGTGATTTCTCCCAAACCTACCCTTTCTAAACACAAAATCCCATTTTTCCCATTAATAATAATAATTACATGTAGGCATTCCAAGGGAGTCTGTTCCTGCCTAATTTATCACAATTCAATGGCTTATTTAGCTACTAAAGCTATTATGCTTATGCTCACTATGAGTTTTTAAATCCCCATATCAATAAATAACCCACAAAAATATTCTGAAAGAATATTTCTAATACTTAAAATGTAGCAAAATGTCTTTTTGAGGAGGATGAAAGGACTTCGCGTGAGCTGAAAATCTTCTTAGGCCCAGTTATTGGCAATTTTCGATGCTTTCACGGTATACTGGTTTCTGCCTCCAACCGTGAAAGTCTGCTAAGAAATCTGCTCAGGTTTCTGAGTGTCCCCTCCTTTCCTCTCGGTACGAATTGCATACACAAGACAGGTTTGTTTTCTCCAAGTTCTAGATCTTCCCATGTTAAAAATGCAAGCATCCGTGTCTCTCTTAGATTCTTTGTCTCTAAATTCTATATTTCCGTTTTTAATGGTAAATTATTTTACTTAACAACTTAATTCTAATCTAGTCTAGAAGGGTTTCCATCCAGTCCAGAAACACAACTTCTGGCTGTAACCAACTTTTAGGCTTTCGAGGAAAAGATGGGTTTAACTGATAATTCTTCCAGAATCAATTTGATGTGGTTTCCCCAACATTAGCGTTCGTACATCATTCATCAGGGTGGTGGTATGGTTGTCTGTCCATGCAGCTCCGACTCCCCCAGTGGCCACACACACACAACTCTTTCTAGCTCTATAACCTATTTAAATGCCAAACCCAAGCAAGTACTTTAAAATTCACCGGAATTTGTGGCTTAAAATGCTTTTCCTTCAGTGACCCTAAAGTTGCCAGGTTTAAACAAGTAAAAATACAGGGTGCCAGTTAAATTTGAATTTCAGATAAACAAATAATTTTTATAAGTATGTCTCATGCAATGTTTGGGACACACTTATACTAAGACTAACTTGTTGTTCATCTGAAATTCAAATTTAACTGGGCAGCCTGCATTTTATCTGGTTATCCAACCTAAAAGAAAATCCCTAAGCATCTACTATCTAGTCCAACTAAGAGATAAGTTCTTGCTATGTACAAGACCAGAGATGTTTCACACCATAAGTTAAGTAAAGCAACATATCATTAAAAGATTCGGTCACAAAGTGATCACAGAATCTTGAAATGTCTGTGGGATTACGGAGGCTATTTTTCAAGTGACTCGGGTATCAGCGGGGGTTAAGCCTGTTTTGGGTTTTTTTGGTTTTAGTAGGTTCCTGAGTATAAGAGGAAAATGTATCTGCCCTCACAAATGGGAAGTGGAGCATGAGCTGCAGAGACAATAAGGATAAGTCAACCAGCACATTCAGGAGGGGTGAAATGAAAATGAGAACATTTCGTTTGCCTTTCTCATCCCCTCTGGCCTAGTAATGAATGTTCAAGATACCTAATCTGTGACTCTGACCCAAAACACAAGTTGTAAGGACTTTCTTTAAAATGAAGCTTTTATACATAGCTATACAAGCAGCTCTGAAGGCCAGAGAAGTAACTCCAATTGTGGAACCTTGGAGGCTCTACAGATTATACTGGGTTTCAACTAGTTATTAAATCTTAGGTAACAGCAACTAGAGCCTTGGTCTTAAAACTGTGCAGGAGAAATGAAATCAAGAGTAAAAGTTTCACATTCTGAAAATAATAGAAACACTCCTGGATCGTGGGAAATAAAATTAAGAGAGGAACATGATTGCAAGGAAACCACTAAAATTCTACTAATCCCAGGCTCCTCAAATTGGTACCAGTGGTGGGAATCTCTGGGTCACGGGTCATCTAATCAAAGTTTGACAGAGAAGGATGACCCACAGGAGCAGCCTTTCTGCGCTTGAGGGTTGTTCAACACTTGAAATGAGCTTCGGATCAGTTCTTGGCTGAAGTCCACCTGGGCCCCTTTCACGAAAGCCAAGCTATCAGAGTCAACCACCACTCTTGCCCCACCCTGTTCAAATACCCTGGGGGGAAAAAAAAAGAGAAAAGCATTAATGAATATCATAAACACCAAAAGCAAGACATCCTCTGAGCCCTGATGTGAGAGGTGCACATCCTCAGTTTTCTGAAATAGAGGAAGCAGTCCTATTACTTCCAAAATGTGCTGATTTTGAGGCAAAAAGATTCAATGAAATGAATACTGGAAAATGTTTAGAGATTTAGGCCTGGAATCTAGTCCAGCCTAACTCTGTCAACTACCCTATGGATCCTGAACCTGACCCTAACCCTAATCGTATCCCAGGCAGGCCAATCTTCCTCCTATAACTCAGTTACTTTGATTCAAGACAACAGAGCTTCACTGTATCCCCACTGTATAAGAAGGGGGGTAAGCATCCTTAGCAAACCTTTTAAATTTGGAATAAAAGTGCGCCTTAAACTGGAGACACTTTTATCCCTCCCGCACATTCTCTGAGGATCCACCCCTTCCTCCTTGCCTGTCGTCGGGGTTGATAACTGTATCCAGTGAAAATTTGTATTGGAATCCGGAGCATCCACCTCCCTCCACCTCCAGCCTGAGGAATTCTGACCCTTGGGTGATTTCCAGAAGCCTCTGAAATGCAGGAAGAGGGGATCAGGAATGCCAGGCAAAGGGAGGAAGAAAGGTGGGCCAAGGGGAGATCCCTGCACTTCCGGCCCTGGTCCGGGCATCACCACTCCTCTTACCTGGACGCAGCTCTCGGTGAGGTGAATCTGCCCTTCGCCAGCCTTGGGGCTGGAGGACGACACTTCCCGATGCGCCTGAGTTCCGGCGGAGGCCGCGAGGAGCCTGAGGCGCGTCAAAGGACGAAGATGAGCCCGCGAGCAGCGGAGCACCTGGCGACCCTCCCCACCTGGACAGCCTCACGCCAAACCTGGCGACCCCCACCTGCACTGCCTCACCAAACTGGACAGCCTCACGCTACACCCTCACCTCCCCCGCGGGCTTTAGTTTCGGACTAGTCCTGGAAGGCGCAAAACCTAACACACTCCCCAAGTGCCCTTTTAGGCTTGGTACCTGCTGTTCCACCAGGGGGTGACCGCTCTCAGCGCCGCCACTTTCAGAGATAAGGCCCGGGAGGCCGCCATCTTCCTCCACAAACCCCACCCCTCACGTCTCCCCAATCCCCTTCTCCACCTGGGCCTCGGGAGGTGGAACCCACAGAGACCCCGCCTCCGAGCGCGCTTATTGGATGACGCGAGAGACAGAGGAATTTTTATTGGCTAGAGATGCTCCCATTGCGAAGAGGCACTAATAAAGCCGTGAACTAAAGAGAGAGGCGGGCTGAAATGTACCCAATCCCGCGGGGCTATGGAGTGGGCAGGACGGGGCGGAGACTGACCCAAACCTGGCTCGCCAGAGCGGGGGGCGGGACGTGGGCGGGTCTTGGCCTTGTCTGCAGACGCCTCACGGCCCGACTGAGCTCCTCCTCAACCCCGCCCCGGTAGGTTTATCTTGTGACTACGGCGGCCGCTTCTTCCTTCCTCGCGCTTGGAAGTTCCTTAGCAGCGATGCGTTGCTTGACTGCCGTGTTCCTGCTCCTGGCGCTCAGCGCCTCCGCCCTGGCTGAGCCGGTGCATTACTTGGACTGCGGTGAGCCCCAGACCAATCTGAGGTTCCCGCGCTCTGGGCGGGAGCCTGCGCCGGAACCTCGCGCTGAGACCCCGATCTAGGTTGGGCGGGTCCCCGTAGACGGCTAGGCTCAATCTTGGGACCCCTCGAGGAGTGGGTTCGGGTAGGGGAGAAGGTGCCAGCCTCGAGGAAATTCGACCGCTCACAACTTTGTTTCTGTCCTTGGAACGCGTGTTTGGGGTCCCTGGACATTCCTGGAGATGTATGGTCTTTTTGCTGAAGTTTCCTAAAGTTTGTAGGACAGACAACCGAAGGTACTTAGGCAGCGCGGCGGGTGAGGGGTGAGGCGCAGAACTTCTATTTTTGCCTTGTATCTTGGATGACCTTTCCCTCCCCACTCTGTTTGCTTTTCTTTTTAATTTGTCTTTTGCTGGCAAGTCAAAAATCAGTTCTCCTTTTCATCATTCATTCCATTAGCATTTCATTTGGGTTATGGAATTTTATGATTTTTTTCCTATCTATAAAACTCGTGCTTGTGGTCGCAGCTTGTGACACATAACAACTTTTTGCCGCTGTAGTTGGAATCCGTCGGGAAATACAGAGTGGGATGAAGAAATTGTGAGTTCAGTCAAGTTTGCAGAACTGTCTCAGCCGAACTTCTATGAAGTGAAGAGATGTAATAATAAATGAAAGAAGCATGAAACTAATTTTATAAAATTTGTGAGCTGGAGGGAAACTTGGGGATCAGTTATTGAATTCCGGAGCTGTTAGGTAACTTACCCAAAGTCACACAGCAGAACAGGAACCAGCATTAAGTTTGTTCTTTATATCTAGTTCCCAAGTAATAGTGACTGCTCAAAAATATTTGCTGGAAAAGTAAACGAGGGAATAAATCCTCTCTCCACTATGTCCTCAAAATTTATGTTGAAACAAAACCAAAGTTGGTGGCTAGGGGACAGATTGATTAAGGAATAAAGACTGCTGGGCTATTAATACTTAACAAATGGTGTTCCACCGAACAAGAAGACTGGCACTTGAAAGACGCTATTGCCGCCTGAGGTTACTGCCTTTACCTCCATTACATTTAGTGGCCAACGTTTGTATGAAGACACTGTTAATCCGTTCAGCCCTCGCCATCTGTTTTACAGATGAGGAAATAGGCTCACAGAGTACGTTGCCCACATTCTCACATCTAATAAAACTAGTATGTGTTTTGAGGCACTTTGGGTTTCAGTGATAACATTAAACAAAACAAAACAAAAAAACAAGGAAACTAAATCCAGATGTCTTTCTACTCATTTGAAAAGAGCAGGTGTACACCCATGACAAGAACTTACTGGAAGGGGGTGTCCGTGACAGATTTTCAATTTACTTTTGAATTGGGAAATACAATGTGAAAACTACAGTGCCCACATCAAAAGTTTTTTGAGTTCCCTTGTGTGCCCCATTTTCCCTGGAGTGGCATTTCCTCAAGTGAGAAATAGGGCCAGGCAAAGTGGTTTTGCAATTTTTTGCAGGCCAGGGCTGAGGAGTTTGTTCTGTTGACTTTGGAAGTCCAAGAACCTCTTGTCAGCCAAAAAACCGGATGAAGGAGCTACAAGTACTACCCTCTACTCAGTTCCTTCTAGATCATGTGATCCAGCCTTGAAAGAAGCAGGTAGAAGATAGTGGAAAGCTTTAGCATAAGCTCTGATTTTCAGTAGGTTGCTGCTTAAAAAGTTCTGGATGGGTTTTCCCCCCCAACCGTGGAAGATAGTACAGAGTGGAACAGAGTGCTTACAGAAGAGAATTCTCACGTGTATAGTTTGAGAACTTTGCCATGATGGAGAAGCAAGCTGGGGATAAGGGACCTAGCTGGAGCAGTGGTGGTCAGTAAGGTGAAACTGTTCCACCCAAGAGCAGGCATAGGCTGAGAAGGCAGAGGACATCACCTGAGTTTCTCAGTTCATATCCTATAGGACCTACAGGATGAAGCTAACCTGGTGACTACAAAGCAGATCATGTGCTCTCAACCTTAGGTTTGCTCAGTGTCTTCATGCATTCTACTTTTGAGACAAAGTCCCTTCTATCATGCTGAGCTCGTGATGTCTATCAGCTGGATCCGTGATGTCTCCCCACAAAGTATATTTGAGAGGAGAGGCCCACCTTGTATGTCGAAAGGAAACATGCTTACCCACCCAGGAGCAGCTATTCTAGATTAAATTTATGGACTAAATCCTGATATGACAACAGTAAGAGCAAACATTGTATAGTAGCCCCCCTTTACCCACGGAGAGTATGTTCGAAGATCCCCAGTGGATTCCTGAAACCGTGGATAGTACTGAACCCCGTACAAACTATGTTTTTTCCTACACATACGTACCTTTTCGCATAAAGGGAGCACTTTATGGCTTCTCTTTGGCGTATCTGAATTGCCAGTATCACTACCCTTGTTCTTTGGGGCCCTTATTAAATAAAGTTAAGAGTTACTTGAACGCAGGCACTGTACTGCCCACACTGTGAGCTAAGTGCCCTGCTGGACCACGGATGAGTCATGTCCCCGGCAGGATAGAGTGGGATGGTGTGAGGTTTTATCACGCTACTCAAAATTTAAAACTTGCGAATTGCTAAAAAAAAAAAAAAAAACTTACAAATTGTCTAGTTCTGGAATTTTCCATTTAATTGTTTTGGACCACAGTTGACCATAGGTAACTGAAACCATGAAAAGAGAAACAACGGGGAAGGAGGACTACTATAGAGCATTACTGTGTTCCAAACACTTATCTCAGAGCTGTATGTGTATAGCTCACCTACTGTACCAGGTAGGTACTATTATGATCCTCAGAGAGGTTGAGTACCTTGCCTGGAGGTTACACAGTCAGTAGTGGAGCCAGCGAGATTCCAAACGCCGGCATCAGGTCCCAGAGGCTACCTCTCAGCAGTGATGGCTGAGTTGCAGAGCTTAAGCTGACCCTGTCACAGGCAGCGTTAACCACCGGTTGACTTGTGTTCTCTCCCTTCAGCTGTCCAGTGCCGGGCCTGAGCGAGATGATGGGATTTTGAAAGATTTGTATTTAACCTATTTTGTTCAAGCATTGATTACGAACAAACAGCACTTCTGAACTGAAATTAAAAAAAAAAAAAACAAAAAACAAAAAAACACATACACACCCTGTCTCAAAGATACTTATTTTGAAGAACACAGGTTTGCAAAGGGGAGAGTACACATCAGAGTATTGCAGATGAGTGCCTAAAGTTGTTCTCCTTGGCGGGGGCATACAAAGCTTGGGCACCGCTAACGTGGAGAGATAGCAGGACAGGACTCAAAGGTGTTGAGGAGGACTGTGACTTGAGCCATTGCTTGGATGATATGTGTGCTGCTTTAAAATCTGTGTGGGGATGGAAGGAGGGGTGGGGATGATTTTCCATGATATAGCCCTCCTAGGTTGTAGAGTTGGGGAGCTGGCCATGTATGATTAATAATTTCCTTAATTCCCCTTTTTTCATCAAATACAAACTGTGTCCTGGAGACCACTGATGGTCAGAGGAGAAAGAGCTCACCACGATGGGGAGAGCAGAGCATCCTCCCATTAGGTAGGGACAGCCTAGGTGGTTTATTTTTTTTCTTTTATTTCAACTCATTTTTCTTCCGCAGGTTCCGGAGTTGGAGTTATAAAGGAAGTGAATGTGATCCCATGCCCCGTTCAGCCCTGCCATCTGCAGAAAGGACAGTCTTACACTGTCAATGTCACCTTCACCAGTAGTGAGTAAAAGTGGCTCTTACCTTCAAATTCATCTTAAAGTATAACATCAGTCTCAAGTATAGTAATGAGCATGGGAGTGTGGGGGAGGGCAGAGGCAGTCAAGAATTCTGTGACCTCCCTTCCAACCTGTGTAAGCCAGGATTAGCTATACCCTTCTCATATGGGGCTCCCATATGCCTGTTTCCTAGAGTCCAGACTCCCTTTAAGCAGAGAAAGAGATTTCCATGTGTTCACAGGTGAGAGAAGACAGCTTGGCTTCTCCATGTCCTATTTTGGACCATATTGCACAGTAGGCTTTTATGGGAATGTCAGCTCTGTTTAGCTACAGACTGCAGAGTATTATTAGTACAGAACCCAATTCTGTAGACTTTGGAACTCCTCCAAAATGTTATTTTAAGCAATATACCTTGTAGCTATTAAATCTATGTTCTGCCTCAAAATACAAGAGCAGTTCATATTTAGCCTCTGTAAGGTTTAGGCAACTCACTGGAGACCCAAGAAGCAATCAAGAAATCTGAGAACTTTCTACAGTTTGAAGAAATATTATTGGAACTTGTTGCTTTCTGGTACCACATTTATCACCTTCAGATACCCAAGAATCTAGACAAATGCAAAATCCTAATTTCTAGAAAGGACATCTCCCTTGAATCCTCTTATTTTCTATCCTGTGGATCAGGACTGGACAGTCTAATAAGAAATCTCAGAGTTCCTACATCTATCTCCTTAAGCCTAAAGATAGCTCTGAGTACCAGAACTGTTTTTTCTCCAGGGTGATACTCTGGCTTCTCTATTGTTCCAAACAACAAAAAAGTACCTCTAACAAAAGTAATTGCCAGACGGAAAGAAGCTGCCCATGGCTTCTTGGCCTTTTGGCTAAGATCAAGTGTAATATCAGTTTAATATCTGACACGCCCTCTACCTGAGGACCATATGTTAAATGGATTTTTGGAGCAGGGAGTTGGGCTAGGAGCTGGCTCCATCCACTCCACTCATTGACCCGGGATCACAGTACCTCTGGGCATGGTCGTGAGAAAAGAAGCAGCACCAATACTCTGGGTCTCCAGAATAACCTAACAGCTCATAACTCTGGTTGTCCTAATTTTTTTTCCTTAGGTTTTATTTATTTATTTTTAGAGCAAGGGGAAGGAAGGGAGAACAAAAGGGAGAGGAACATCAACGTGCAAGAGAAACATACATTTGGTTGCCTCTCACACACGTGCAACCCAGGCATGTGCCCCAGCTGGGAACTGAACCGGCGACCCCTCAGTTCACAGGCTGGCATGCAAACCACTGAGCCACACCAATCAGGGCATGGTTGTCCTAATTTTATTGTATTTTTCCTCCTGCCCATCTTGTCATACAGAGGGTAGAGCTTGACAGAAAATGTGCCTCTTTCTAACCTTTCCCATTTTCTAAACAGTTACCGCTTTCTTTCCTGTTAGCAGGCCATGGCATGTCTATGTTGGCTCCTTATTCCTTCTTTCCACATTGCCTTGTATTTTATTCTTAATTTCTAGTGGAATCCTCTGTGCAGGATTATTTGAGAATTCAAAGACCAGTCTCCTAAAACTCTTCAAGATACACAGTATACTTCAACAGAAGCTGCTATAAATATTAAATAGAAAGTTTACTGCCAAAAATCAATTACTTAGTTGAATGAGGTTATTTATCCAAGTAGCTCTGATTCTCCTGAGAAACTATGAAAGGCAGTGAAGTGGGGGTTAAGAGCAAAGAAAACAACCTGCACTGATCCTTTCCTTTTTTTTTTTTTTTTTTTTTGGCATAATTCAGTAATGTCTAACTTTTGGGGTGCATGCTTGCTCTGCAGCATTCACAGAGGTAGAGTGTGGCTGCAGAGAGAGACAGACCCTCGGAACTCAGAAGTACAGACTTCAGGATTGGCTATCACAGCAGTGCTGTTGCTTGAGAATATGTCTGAACTTTTTATTTAGAGTTTGGAAATAGGCTGTTTCCGTCACTGTGTGGTTGTCTTTTTTTCCTCCCTCTCTCTTAGATACTCAGTCCCAAGGGAGCAAAGCCGTGGTGCACGGCATCGTGATGGGCGTCCCGATCGCCTTTGCCATTCCTGAGGCGGACGGCTGTAAGAGTGGTGTCAGCTGCCCCATAGAAAAGAACAAGACCTACAGCTACATGGCTAAACTACCAGTGAAGAGTGACTACCCCTCTGTAAGTGACATTGTTGCTGAGGTCACTGGAGACCTTGTGACTTGATTAGGTATCTGAGGAAGGGAGGGCAGGGAGAGAAGACTGGAGTGGGAGTCCTTCATCTCTGTGAAGGCAAGGAGCCTGAGGGAAGGGAGGTAAGTTAGGAATCGTGAGGGGTGGCTGCTGTTTTTTAGTGCCCCTTTGTCCTTTCTCTGTAGCCTCATGGTTCGCCATTTTTATATACAGTATTTCTCTGGATTCTCATGACCACCCTTTGTAGAGGTGATACTCCTTCTTTACAGATGATGAAATTTGAGCCGCCACATTTCTGCAGTATGAATAGAGTCCACTCTGCTAAGAAATATTATAGCCTAGACTGAGAGCCAGGTCTTGTGACTCCAAAACCTGTACAGCGTTAAAAGATTTTAGCCAGATATCAAACAGTTCAAGATTGCAAGTTGTCGTAAGAAAATCCTGCTTTCTCCAGTAATCTGTTAACAAGAGAGCAGCAGCTTGTTAGCTCTATAGCAGAGAGGTAGCTTTTTCCACTCTTCTTGCTCCCTCTACCCCTCGGACCCCCCTGCCTTCACCTCTGATTCACCCTGCTATACCTACTTCTTTTTCTACCAAACACTGATAAGACAGAGCCTGCTGGAAGGGGCCTGTCTTATTAAAAATGTGTATCTTAAATAGAGGAAGTAAAGGGATTACCTGTTTCACCCAAATAGAACCCAGGAGCAATCTGGCCATTTATTTTCTTGAGATGGCACATGATTAAAGAACATTTTTTGTAAAGAGTCCCTAATGTCGGGAATCTGTTTTTAAGAGGTGTCAGAGACCCTAAAGGTCAGAGACGGATTTATAGAGTAATTTGCAGGGGAGCCAGATAATCATGGGCCTTTCAGAGCCTCAGTTACTTGTACAGAATGTCTAGGTAGGGCCTGATACATAGTAGGCACTTTATATACGGTAGTAATTAAGTGAATTACACTTCATTTGAAAAACAGCTTAAACTATGCTAATTTAAGCACTAAGTAAAACAGTAGTTAATGTGTACTTGTCTTGAAAAACTTACAAAACAAGCCTTGAGAGCCTGGGTATCAGCTGAGCACAGAAGAGGCGTAATAACAAGCAAGCTGCTGTCCACGTTAGGAAGGACTGGCAAAGTGTTGATGATTTATTAAGAATTAGAAGGGAAAGCTCATCGTATATCAGAGATCTCTGATAAGGTATATCATCAAAAAACAGTTTAAGGAAGTTAACTGAAACTGTATGCTATTGCACAAAAGTGGTTGCTCCTGAAATTATTCCTACAGTGGTAAATGTCTTTAGATATCCTTTGTGCTTTGATATTTTAATTTCCAGCTTCTAAGTAAGTTTCCTTATTCCTAACAACCTCTGCTCTTCGAGGTTACGGTTGGAAAAAGCTGGATCAGATTGCCACATACAAGAGAAATTGTCTCAACGAAAAATTACTTTTTCACATAAGCCTTCATTTATGTACCATTGACCTAAGCTGGGAAAAGATGCTTCAGAAATTCTCTCTGGAAGTGAGCTCGGTTAGTACGTCGTGCCGACCACACCACGCCGAAACACAGCTGGAGCTTGGCTCGCTCTCCTAGGTTTGAAGACGCAGGCCTGTCCACATCCCACACAGCCTTCATGGTGGCATGATTTAAGAAAAAAAGCACCAGGAACTAGGCAGTCTGTTTCCATGTGCACCTAGGATTCTTGGTTAGATCAACTCTGGGTCGAGGTGAGGTCCTGGTTTCATTTTTCCCAATTCTTTTCCTCTTGCTTCAGATAAAACTGGTGGTGAAGTGGGAACTTCGGGATGACAACGACCAATGTTTCTTCTGCTGGGAAATCCCGGTTCAGCTTGAAAACTAGAGCTGTTTGATGCCAGTATGTCCGTCTTGGGACAAGAGAGGGAGAAGAGGAAAAACCAAATCTACACGAAATCAGTGCCATAAGATGAAAGGAATTTCTAGGCTGTTGTCTTACGCCTCTCGACCTCCAACCGCAACCAAGGCCCCATTTCCTGAGAGCTCAGAACTGCTGCCCTTGTAGTATCTTGTAAACCGGTTGAAGGAAAGGAGAGAGGGAGAGAGTCTGGAGGGGTTGATTTAATTGTCTTCAGTGATTTCTGCTGTTGGAGTAAGGAGGGTCCAGCCAGACAGGACCTGCTTAGGGACACAGGATAACCTGCCTTGGGGTTATTGGCCCTCGTAGTGGAGGAGAGGTTTCAGACCACGTTCCTCTAGCTGGTCCATCACATCTCCAAGTGCCTCACTGCATTCATCGCTTCTGGCCAGCAAGCCTGCTGACTTCTGACAGCACCTCCGGCTCCGCTGCTCCAACAGTAGTGACGCCCTGTGCAGCGGTGCCCAGCGGTTCCATGGAGGGGGCGCGGTCTGCAGCAGAAAGTCAACTCTGGGTGGCTGGTTCTCTGCGGTTATGTCCTATCTCCTTTTCTGTCTTAGGTGGTTTTCATTAAATGCAACACTTAATTTGCAGATGTTTGTTTTGTTTAATGTTAATTTGTGACTTCTTTATGCACCTGGAAAAGTCTCTTTGAATAAATAACATCTTGGCAGTCTTCTGTGTTTGTGCGTAGGCCACCTGCTGTCTGCAGAGCATGTCCCCCAGATCCGTGGAAGGTGGCTATCCAGCCCCTTGGTCCCAGGGTGCAGTGAAGACACTGCTCTCAGAGATGGCCTTTCCTCCCCTTCCTGCCTGGATAGACCATACCTATCTATTTGATACGAAATGGCCTGGTTTTGCTTTATTTCCCATAATCTTACACCACCGGGTGTGTTTGAAATGAGCCGTGAACGCCAACACCACCTAGCTGAATACCTGAAAGGTCAAGGGAACAGAATTGAGGCAGGGGGCCAGGAATAAGGTTACAAGTTGGCAAGAAGCATAATAGTCTTTTGGGAACCTGCCGAGAGGAATACCTAGAAGCTTAAAAATGAAATGTGAAGTTGCAAGTAATGGCTAACTAATTAAATCTTAGAATTTCCTGCTTTTGGAGCACAAGTATAGCCATGGGGCATGTACATTGCTGCCTGCTCTAACCCAGTCACAGGGTACGCAGCCCTGTTCACACGTGAATTGGGTAACCTGGACTTTGAAAGGCCCTCTGGTTAGGCTGTTTACACAGCGGACACATCGTTTGGTCCAGTTCTTTTCATCCCACTGCTGTCACCGGAGTTTCCCAGAAAGACCACCAGGGGACAGCCCTGGACGGGGAATAAAGTTATCAATCGTCCAAATTGACTAGTCAATTCCCGGGCCACTCCACCACCGCGCTCTTTAGCTGAGACCCTTCGTGCACCTCATCACATCGTGTCCAGAGGGACAGCCCACTCTGTCTCCCCGTCAGGGGCCCTAGGTACATCAGACTTGTACAAATCCCGAACCTGTCGGCTCCGGCTGCAGACTGCCAGGATCCTGGCTTCCCCAGCGAAGGGGGCTGCCAGCGCGGTCTTTAAATCCCTTAACCTGCCTGGTGCTTCAGTTTCCTTACTGTTAAATAGGGACGACAACAGTAGGGCTATGAGGATTAAGTGAGGTGATGCACGTAAAACATTTAGCATGCCCCCTGGCACGTGGCACAGACCCAGGAAATGTTAGCAGTTATTCTAGGAGGCACATTGTTCTTCATCCAGAAACATCAGGAAAATCAAAATTCCATCTGACGTGTGGTGTGTCACCTCAGAAAGAGGAGGCTGTCCTCTGTGCGCAGAACTTTTTGAGGTTCCTGGAAAAGCTCCGTTCTCATGTGTGCCTGCTCTCTCCCTGTCCCCAGAAGACCCCTAGTGTCATCGATCTCCTTTGAGGCTAACAGCTGCCTGCCCTGCATGTCCCACTCCTGCCCCAGTAGGTGCAATGATGGAAGAAAAGCAATTCAGCTAGTGTGTGCCCTTCAGTCAGAGCAGAAGGGTAACGCAACAGCTTATAACTGTTTGCCGGCCAATGGGAGGCTACATGGAGCCTGTGGCAGGGAGCTGGCCAGGGCTCCTGAGGGGGGATTAGTATGAAAGGTCGTCTTCTGTTCAGATGGTTCACAGGCGCCCCCCAAGTCATTAAAACACTGAGAAGCGCTGAACTTAGGCTGCATAAGAAAGGTCATGTTCTTTCTAGTGACGGTCTCATATTATTTCTAGTCCACTAAGCAAGCCATGGAGGCTCGGACACATCTTTCTTACATAAACTCAAGACTTCAGCCATAAAAAAAAAATTGAGAGGCACCCCTGCTTACAGAGTAGAGAGAGCACAATACCGAGTGTCCCCAGTTTGGTAGAGGGCTAGGTGGGAGGCCTGGCAGTTAGTCAAATCAGGCCAATAAAAATCAGAAAGCATGGAGTAATTTCCAATCCTCTTTGGTTTTGAACTCTTAGTTGACTTCTTAAAAGAAACAAATTCATCTTAATTATACTTTGTGAAGGTTGATAAAACAATCTGTTCTCTGAAACACCCACGGGTATGGGGTGAGGGGTTGGTCATAGGTGAGGTGCAGGCTAAGGGAAGAGGATCTAGAAATAGCCTTTCACATCAGATTATCTAAAAGGCAAACACTGCCCAAATGCCTGGGCCGGTACGAGGACAGGGTCGTGGTACCCAGGAAGAGCACTGACACAGGCGAAAGGGTTGTGTGTGAGAAACGTCACCATGGTGGCGGTCACTGGGAACACGTTTTTCCCAAGGGCCCTTTGGGAAGGGCACAGAACAGGAAATAGGGCTTTGGAGATTTCAAGTCCCGGGATAACTTGGTTTAGGGGTGTGTGTGTGTGTGTGTGTGTGTGTGTGTGTGTGCATGCGCGCGCGCGCATGCGTGCGCACGCATTGGGAACGGGACAGGCACTGTTCTGTGACCTGAGTTTGAAAGTGGCGCTGGATTTCCACAGATGCAGCCTAAAAGAATCTTTAGATGAACTGAATCATTTTGGGTGGTTGTGTCTTTTTCTAGGAAGAGAATCCCCAGGCCTATCCCTCGAATTCTAAACTGAATCCTATTCATTTACAGCTGTCAGTTGACTAGCAACTAAATGGTCTGGGTGTTGGTTGCCGTGGAAACAGTTAAAAGCCCATTGCTATGGGAACCTACAATGCTCTCCAAATCAGGGGTTTGGTTCCTAAAAAGTGCAGGGGAGGCTAAAGGGTGGAGCCCAAGAGATGGGCTGCATATTTGGCTCCAGGGTCCCTGAAGAAAGTGAGCAATGTGGGCAGCCCGGCTAGCAACTTAGGTCTGTGGCAGAAGAGCAGTGACTTCTTCAGTTTCCTGCAGGTTCCCCACCTGTTCTCTGCTCATCGCCCCATGTTAGCCCCAGAGCACAGGTGTTCGCTGTCCCCAATAGAGAGTAAGGGCATGCGATCCCAGGACAGACCTAGCAAGTCAGTGCTGCCACCCCTCATCTGCTTGGGCTCCGAGAGGGAAAAGTCTTGGCTCTTCTCTGCACAGCAAGCTGTTCTCCACACATCATGTGTCTCAGATGAGCAGCCAACAGGTGAAAGAATCAGCTTAGTTCTGATCACCAGTGGGTCAGACTAATACGGAGCCTGGCAGACAAAATGGATGGCTGCTGGCCTTGAACATGGCAGAGGTGCTGGGGGTTCCAGGGGAAGAAGCAGAAGGACAGGTAGGCAACTGCAGTGTCTATTGTCAGCATTAGAGAAACACATTACTTTGCTCCCAAACCCCCTGCCCATCTACATGCCTGTACCACAGAGCGGGTACTGCAGATGGCATGAGCGTGAAAGACGAGATTCGATGGAGCTTCTCAGTGGATGTGCACAACAGTTAGAAGGTTCGTTTCTGGGGTTTGCAATGAAGAGGAATAACTGACATCAGTGTTTAGTGGCAAGGCGGCCCGCTGAAATAAAGAGGAAACGTTCTAGGGGCCCTGCCATTAGCTGTGGCTGATGTGCTGGGTACACAGTGACACAGTGAAGGGCTAGGTAATCGCTGCAGTCTCTGTCGGAACCCGCAGCTGGTGATTCACGGAGACTGTCCACAAAAGAATGTCCGGTTATGAAAACGTTTCGTTTGGGTTTTTGGGTGCCAAATGTTGAGGACATGGCCAGCAACAAGATGTCAACGTTGGAGAAAATGCTCCCAAAATGGCAGTTTTGCAGCTTATTTTATACATTAGAATCAAAGGAGAGAAACATAAGGAAGGTTATATGAAATCCACTGGAGGTAGATCAGGAAGGCGAGAGAAAGGAAAGCAGGGAAATCTGTGGAAGTAGATTAAAAAACAATGGGGAAACACATACTCCTTTAATCACATTGGTGGGTACAGGAGCAGCTAACGTTTCACACGAACAGCACGTAGAGATGGCACATGGGAACGAGATCACCACAAGGGGCTCTGTGGTCTCGTACTCAAACTTTGAGGGGACTAAAAAGAGAAAATGACCCTTTTCACTTCAAAGGTATGTCTTAGATGCACAAGGACAACGACAGAGCTCAGTCAAGGTAAAGAGTGGCCTTTGGCAGGAAGCTATAGACCTGGGACACGACTACCTGCCGTGGTCTGCCCAGTTAGGATTTCTGACCAGACCATCCTGTGTGGTCACTTTTGGTCCCTGGGCTTGTTGGTTCTGCCAGGTAGCACCTTGAATCCCCAGGTTTGCTACTTAGTCCCTTTCTCACTCATAAGATACCAAAGGGAAGTTTGGATGCCGCAGAGAAGCGGGCACAGACTAATCATACCTGTAGGAGCAAGGAGAGTCTCGGGGTCCAGAGGGGCGCAGGACCGAGGCAAAGGCCGAGGCATTCGTTTAGAGACCATCTCAGATACGTTTGGCCCGTGGGACTGTCACCTGATTCTCCAGAATTCTAAAGTGTATGGTCTTGAGCCCTGATCTGTGTGGCTCAACTGGTTGGGCATCATCCTGCAAAGCGAAGGGTCACCAGTTCAATTCCAGATCAGGGCACATACCTGGGTTGTGGGTTCAGTCCGCAGTTGGGGCAGGTACAAGAGGCAACCAATCGATGTTTCTCTGTCACAACAGTGGTAAGGTTTCTCTCCCTCTCCTTCTCCTTCCTTTCTCCTCTCTCTAAAACAAAATAAAACCTTTTTTTAAAAAGGCATTTAAAATAATAATAAATAAATAAGCCATGGCTAGTGTGGCTCAGTGGGTTGAGTGATGGCCTGTGAATGAAAGGTGGCCAGTTTGATTCCCAGTCAGAGCACATGCCTGGGCTGTGGGCCAGGTCCTTGGTTGGGGGTGCACAAGAGGCAACCAATCGATGTATCTCTTGCACATCAATGTTTCTCTCCCTCTCTTTCTCCCTCCCTTCCCCCTCTTGAAAAATAAATAAATAAAATCATTTAAAATAATAAATACATAAAGCGTATGATCTTGACTTTCTCTCCTAATCTTGCCTTTTCCTGCCTGGAGTTGGTCCCTGCCCCTCCCAGGGAGCCTTGGAGCCCAGGACCCTGGCCACAGAGAGAGAGATGCCACCCAGAATTTGGACTGCTCCATAGGCGGCTGAGCATCACCCCAGGGCGGCTTCTGTGGGGAGCCGTCTGTGGGGAGGCTTCACTGTTGGATCATAGCAGTTGTTTATAGATTTCAGTAACATTGGAATTTTTCAATATAAGCTGGCTTTGTATCCCACCCGCAACTGTTTCCAGCTGATTACCTTTGAATAAGTTATTTAACATCTTTGTGTGTGTGTTTGATGAGCACTTTTAAGATCCCCACTCTTTATTTAACTTCTTCAGGCCTCAATTTTCTCAGCTGTAAAATAGGATAAGAATACCTACCTGGGCAGGGCTAATGATAACCTGCGGTGATGTAGGGGAAGTTCTCAGTGCAGTGCCCGACTCTAACAAGCACCTGATCATTACTACCCTCCTAGATAAGGAAAGAAGGCTGCAGCCACGGAGACTTCTCAGTGGCCCAGAGTCACAGGCATTTGCCATGGATTTGTTTTCCAGATTTAGTTCCAGGTGCCATTCAAGACAGATAGCCACCCTGAGAGCCCTCCCTGTGGTTTGCCCTCATTAAGGTAGATTCTAATCTTCTCTTTATGACACTGAAGCATATTCACTTTTTTAAAAGATTTAATTTATTTTTTAGAGAGAGGGGAAGGGAGGGAAAAAGAGGAGAGAAACATCGATGTGTAAGAGAAGCATCGACTGGTTGCCTCTTGCATACCCCCAACCTGGCCCTCAACCCAGGCATGTATGTGCCTTGACCGGGAATTGAACTGGTAACCTTTCAGTTCGCAGGCTGGTGCTGAATCCACTGAGCCACACCAGCCAGAACAACCACATTCATTTTCATGTATAATTTTTGTGTGTCAGCTCACCTGCCTTCTAGACTGTAAACATGTTAAGAATAGAGACTGCCTTTCATCTTTAAGTAAATGCCTAGAACTCAGCAGTTGTTTAGTGAATTATTTTAATATGGAAAAATGTCACAATTCTTGATATTTTTAATCTGACCACTTAACCCTATAGCAGCCTTGGTCTCCAAAGGTGTGCGAAGCTCACAGTTGATTTGGTTTCATTCTTCTGAAGAAGGGCACACAGTGCCTTACCCTGGGTGGGTAGCTCTAGAGCAGGACTTGAGCTCGCATCTCGTAGAAGCCAGCTGTCATCTGTGTCTAGGATTCATTGACAACACTAGCTTGTCTCCAGCCTGCAGGTTCCCCGGCCCTGGGCTCAGGAGGAAATGGCTCCCCTCCCTCCTGGCTGCTGCCTGTCTCCAGTTCAGTTCAGCAAGCCTCCTGCCTCCCCACCGCCCCTGGCTGCTCCTGCCTGGGCCAGATCGTAGCTCTGTAGCTGCACATTGCATCAGGTTCCCTCTGAGAGGGTGAGAGAAAGCAGTGTTGGTTTACCCAACTCTCTCCCCTCTCTGGTACGCTTACTCTCTGCAGACCCCTGCAGGACCCCCTTGGCTTCCTGCCAGAGCTTTCTCTGCAGGAACGAGGCCCCAGGAAGCATCACCCAGACTGTGACCACTGAGAACCATTCTCTTGCAAGGTGGGTAACAGGGGAAGTGCTGGGTAAGGAGTAAAGGCAGTGGGCTGATGCCCTGGTTGGTGTGACTCAGTGGATTGAGTGCCGGCCTGCAAACCAAAAGGTCACCCGTTCAATAGCCGGTCAGGGCACATGCCTGGGTTGCAGGCCAGGTCCCCCCGGTTGGGGGCAAGCAAGAGGCAACCAGTCAATGTATCTCTCACAGCTTGATGTGTCTCTCCCTCTCTTTCTTCCTCCCTTCCCCTTTCTCTAAAAATAAATATATAAAATCTTTAAAAAATAAAATAAAGGCAGTGGAGCGAATGCAGGAAAAAAGCCTCTAGGCCTGACTGATTTGCCGTGACCTTGGATGAATCATTTAGCCACTTTTAGTTAAATACCTCATAGAAGTGTTGTATAAACAAAAGAAAATGATGGGTATGCGCCTGTAGCTTGGAAATGCAAAGGCTGCTCGCACTCAGAATATTAATATCATAGGCTAGCCAAGAAGACTGGCAATTCATCCTTTGGATTTTCCTGCTTAGTTCCTGTTGACTTGATGAACTGAACACACCCACAGAAAAGCCCTCAAGAAAAAGCAAAGTCCTAGGTTTGATCCCTGTAAGAACGAGTTTAAGATTTGGCCATAAAACAATGTCTAATGCAGCTGGCTCTCCTGCAGTGTTTGCTATCAGCCCAGGGGGTAGAGGAAGCTTAGGCAACCCACTTCTGTCATCCCGACCGCCACGCAGTCGTGTTGAATTTGTGTGGGCAGGACTGTGGGCGTTCCTTCAAGCCGCGCTTGCTGAGCACCCTATTCTGTGCCAGGCACTGTGCTGGGGCCCAGGGGACGAAATAAATGAGTAAGGCAACGTCCCTGCCTTCAAGGAGTTCAGCATCTAGTGGGAGAGGCGAGCAGCAAACCATCACTGTGACATGGTGGGACAATGCCGTGACTGTCACGTGTACAGAATACCACGGCAACCTGAAGGCAGAGCACTGTGGGTGGTTTGCTCCGCGAGAGGCAGAGCCAGGTCAGGGGTTCTGCTGGAAGCATGGCTGGGGATGGAGATGTCTGATACCGTTCCTACATCTCTGTTCACCCATTATTTACGATTTTTTCATTCATTTAACAAACATGTGTGTCCCTGACCTTTGCCTTCTGAAATTTTGGGGGTCCTATCTGTTGTCATGAACTTACCTCTTCCTGAACTGTGATCTGGGTGAATTTGTGTTTGCTTAAAGTGCCTCCTACTTAATTTTCTGTGGAAGTAAGTAAGCATATTTGGTCATGTCCTGACTATGCACCCAGTATATATTTATATATATATATATATCTCCAGCTAAAATTATCTATCTGGATTCTAGAATTCTGGCCTCACCCACCCAGCTCAGCTGACCCACTTCTCCTTTCTCTGTCTGTGCTCCAGCCACACTGGCCTCCTTTCAGTTCCTCACGGCGGCTGTGCTCCCTTCCCCCTGCCCTGGGACTCTGACCACATACTGTCCCCTCTGTTTGGAATGCTCCCCCGCACTTGGTTAGCTTTCATTTAGGTAGCTCCTAGTCAGCCTCCGCATTTCTCTCAGGAAGCCGTCCCTGACCGCCTCACCCAGGTCAGATCAAGTACTTTGCTCTATATTCTCACTGCCTCCTGCTCTCTCCTTTCCCGGCACACTTTAGAATTCCAGGCTGGTAGGGTAATCTGACTAATGCCTGTCTCCAGCAGGAGCTTGTAGCCATCACTTCTACTTTGCTCATCATTGTATTCCCCATAGCTAATCATTCTTAGTCTAAGGAAAAGGTGGCCAATAAGTACTTTTGAATGATTAAATTGATGGAATGATATAATGAATTAGACACTATTTGCCTCGGGCCTAAATGGTTGTGTGTCCAAAACTAAAAACAATACTAAACATGAAAACAAGGACCAGAACTGAACAGGCAGCCTCCTCTAATAAGAGGCACAAGAAAAAGGCACCAAGGGGTGGGGTATCCCGGGACTAGGAGGCTCCTGGCTTGAAGGAGTGGAGGGCCGAGGTAGGAAACATTGAGAGCCTGGAGCTGCCTCTCGAGGTCAGGTCTAGGAGGTGTCCTGGGAAGGAGGAAGAACTGACCGATAAGTACCGAGTATCTGCCACCCTGATGGTCCCTCGGAGGGTGCTTGTGCCCCTGGGGTGTAAGGTAATGTGCAGGGGGTACACAAAAACAAGATAACTGTCCATTTCCCTGTCCATTTCCCTGTCCAAGATAACTGTCCATATAACTGTTTCTGTTATATCTAGACTTCGAGGAATGAGGGGTTGGAGGAAAGAAGCATCATTTTCTATTCAAACCAATACTCCTATAAGTAAAATATAAATTTCATATGATTATGAAAACTCATGAGACTTCTAACAACACTAATGATTTCAGCAGTGGTGCCGTGGAAGTCTGAGAAACATTAATATCTCAAAGTGCTATATTCCAAAGGATCCTGTATGACTGAACCTTTGTAAGTCAAGTATTACTAGAAATGCATGAAGCACACACTCTCCAGAAGCAAGAGTTTTCTTTTTCATGTTTGTACCACTCACCACTCCTGCAAAGACCTAGCCCAGTACCCTGCAGGCAGAGTCGCTGCACATTGAGTGTCGAACTGACTCCATAGCAAACAGGTCTTACTCTGGTCCATCAATTACTCATTGGATTTCATTATCGAGATGGCTCTGCCCATCCCCTCCTCTAGAGAGAGTTGGGACCACTTCTGTGTCTCTCTGGAGAGGCTCTAAATAGAGAGGCTTCGTGGGGTATTGTGTCCAGACTGCTCCAGGAGCTGTTGGGGGCACAGGAGGAGGCAGCAAGACTGAGATGAAAGTGGAAAGTACAAGAGAATTCAACTTCCTGCCATTGTGCATAGGAAATCATCCCCTAGTTTCTCTACACGTTCCCATTATTATCTTGTTTGCCTTGACTCCAGGAGAAAGTATGAGCTCCTTGAAGTCAGAGTTGGGTCTGTTTTTAAACCCAGGCACCTTGAAACCTGTTCACCGTCAAAGTGCAGGGGCCCCTCAGGGTCTGAGTAGATAGGACCGTGGCAAAGATAACCATCCACACGGCAAAGCTGAGTCCAGCAATGCATGCTGAGCCCAATTCTCAGAGGTAGGAAATAGGAAGCAGGAAGTTGGAAGAGTAGGTGTGTGAGGAAGGCTGGAGAGCAGCAGTGGAAATAGGAATGGTGATTACTGGGATTGATTCTCCGCAGGGGCTGAGATGGAGGAGACAGTGTTCTCAGACTTAATCGTTGCTTTTAACTCCCCCAGCATAATCTCTAATGGGCCCCGGCTGGTGCCATTCAGAGCCTCCACCCCCAGGCTCCCCACTCTGCCTACCTGAGCAAATTCGTTCCAGCTTCTCAGCAAATCTATCTCAGATCCAAGCCTGCCTGCACCCTCCCTTTCCAATGCACCAGTGTTTGGGGAAGGGGAAGGAGCGACCTTCCCTCTTCAAAGTCTGGATACTGTTTCAAGAGTTTATCTAATCAATCACCCCAGAAACAGCTCTCCAAAGAAGGGATCAGACCCACTGGCAAAATGCAGCTAGCCAAAGGTCCTGGATGACCAATGCATGGGAAGTGCCAGCGAGCAGCGATGTGGTTTGGAAGGAGTGGGCCAAGCTACACTGTCAGGAAAAGGCTAGAAATAGGAGGAGAACAGAGTGGAAAAACAAGAATCATCTGTGGTTAAAGAGGCGAGGGAGTGGGGAGCATATTGATAGTCAAGGGCATGAGATTTGTTTCCAAAGAAGTTAGAGATGAGGCAAGAACTGGGCAACACTTCTCCACGCCCTCTTTAAAAAAATTTTTTTATTCGTTTATTTTTAGAGAGAGGGGAAGGGAGGGAGAAGGAGAGGGAGAGAAACATCTATCTGTGATTGCCTCTCATGTGCCCTTACCGGGCACCTGGCCCAAAACCCAGGCATGTACCCTGACTGGGAATCGAACTGGCGACCCTTTGGTTCCCAGGCTGGCACCCAATCTGCTGAGCCACACCAGCCAGGGCTCCACTCCCTCTTACCTGCATTTCCTCCTTTTTTATTACCCCCATGATAAATCACCGGCAAATTGTAACTGTGCTGGTTGCACCCACTTGAAATTGCAATCTGGCAGCCCTGAGGTTGGCATTCAGGGACCATCTTTGCCACAAAAAGCAGAATTCTTGTTTATTTTGGTAAATTAATTGCTGGTAGAGAGGGTTTTCATTTTCCAACAATACAATACAAAAAGAAGTTGCAGGATTGAAAAGCACCTCACGGTTGTTACCCTGGGTTAAATTGCCAGACCTAGCAGCAACCCCCCCCCCCGCCCCCCCGTTCCCGCTGTCTCTGAATTTAAGGCTGCAGAATGGGCCAGGAGAGCCTGATGTGCTGAGCCCGATGTGCTGAGCCCGATGTAGGCACACAGGTAGCCATGAGCCTTTAGCCCTTAGCAAAGTACAGGCAGCCCAAACCAACCAGCCTGCCATTCTGGGGGCTGAGGCTAATGTCTGCACCTCGCTCCAGTCCCCGCCACATGTCCTTTGGCCCTGTCTTAGTGAAAAGGCTTTGGGAAGTCTGGCTGTGATAAAGGTCCCTGCAGCCTCTGCACCTGACACTGTCCTGCCATCTTCCCGACACCAGACCTGACCTGGCCATCGTCCCACATAATGGTCTTCCAGTTGGTCAGCGGCCTGTACCCTTCCCACCGCAGGGAACCAGTGGGCATGGTGCCTTTGGGAAGGATGGCCTTCATGGCACTTACCAGAACCACAGACACACCCCTCAGCAGGCACACGCTACAGAGATGCCAGTCCTGTTCTGTTCAAGGAAGTGGACGCATGAGGGGAGGTCCAAATTTCATGAGGTTATTTGGGGAAGGCTTCCTGGAGGGGAGGAGATGTTTGACCAATTATTCAAAGTGTATGTGGTTGCCTTAACAGAAAAAGGGGAGGAAATCCGAG